>PVIR01001025.1:0-28124 GCA_004026965.1 Petromus typicus | reverse complement strand
GCTGTAATAATTTTTTAGTTTAAACACATACTGTATTTTTGGATCATTCTTCATAAATGAGAAAGCATTTGAAGAGCTCACTGTAGCACCCACTATGTTTTATGAGAGGTGGATCACATCCAAAGGTCCGGACTTGATTGGGGACCAGACCCATGCCGCTGGTGCACGGAGACGTCACTAATACCAGGCCACTCCACCCTTTCTGTAAACCCAACCATGGATGTTTAACTGCAGAGTCTCAGACAAACCCTTCCTTGTTTGTTACTACTTGTTTAGCAACATTTCACTGTAATCTTAACAGCTGTCATTGAGATTCATCGCCTTAAAAGAAGGTTGAAAAAGGCATTGCTGTCTGCAATCTGTGTAGAAAGGACACAAGGCAGAAACAAGGGCATCTCATTCCACTACTGGCCTCCATACCATAATCCCCAAGCCCTGTCCACTCCACTTTTATTTTCCCAGCATGAGTCATCTCATCAGTCTTGCTGCTTTCAGTCAAGCTCTTATCCAGTTCTTGCCTGGACCATAGCAACTGCCTCTCTGCTAGCCTCATCTCTAGTTTTCATTCTATCTACTCTCTACATGTAGTCAGAGATAATTTCCAAATGAGTATGTTATTTCCTATACTCAGTATTTCGATTGTTCACTACAACATTCGGAACAAAGATGGCGATCCAGCTTAGCACACACAGCCTCTCCTCACCGGACACCTCCTGACCATTCTAATTCATTCCCTTCTGAGAGTCCAGCCTAGCTTCCAATACCACATACTCCTATCCCTGGAAACCCTGTGAGAACTGTTACAGGCTCATCTCCTGGGAGCTTTCCCTAATTCCCAAGAGCATGCTGAGTGTACTTGCATGGGGCTCCTAATTCATCCTCTATGGAATATTTTAATAACAAGCAAGTAAAAAACTATACTAATACTTAAGAGGCATAGGTCATAACAAATAAAGATACACATTTTCAGTGAATGATCAAGTCCTTTAGTTGATCTTGCTTAACAATATCTATTAATATTTCTTATTCCTTCAAAAATGACTTGATGGGCAAAATCCAAATATTGGAGTCTGATAAATTAAATCCATGAAAATGCTCAATCTTTCCAGAAACAAAGTTTTGTTAACAGCATACTTCATGGAAGTAATCCTAAATAAATGACAGATACATTATTGGTGGACCTTTGGGGCTGATAGGAGAGACTCATTCATTTTATAAAGGTTTAGTCCTTCTGTATGAGTCAGCTCTCAGTTGCTATAACAAAACACCTGTAATAATTTACTTATAGAGAAAAAATGGTTGATTTTGGCTCACAGTTCTGAAAGTCTCAGTATATCACTGGGCAGGTCCATTGTTTTAACTCTCTGGTGGGCAAGCCAGCTGGCAATGGCGAGGGCATGTGGTGAAGCAAATTGCTCATTTCATAGCCAGAAAACTGAAGAGAAAGAGAAAGACACTGAGTCCCACAATCCCCTTCAAGGGCTATTTCTGATGACCTAAAGACTTTCCTCTAGTCTTCTCCTTCTAAAAGTTCCACCACTTCCACCCTGGGGGCCAAGCATTTAATAAGTGGGCCATAGGTGACACTTATCCAAATCATGGCACTTACCTTTGTTGCTCCCAGCACCACATCAGCAACAGTGAAAGCAAAAAGTACAGGGACAGGCAAGAGGAACTTCCAGTGTCCTGCCTGTCATTTAAAGATGCGGTGGCTGGGTGATGCTTCTTTGCAGAATAAATATTTATTTTGTGCAACTAAAAATTGCCCGGACATCCACAAAATTACTAAAAAGAACTGCAACTAAAAAATATAAAAACAAAACCATATCAATACATAAGTGACTGTTTTTCAAGAACAAATAATCAGGACAGTTACTTTTAAGTAAAACTAGCTCTTCCAGTCTCAGAATACTGATTTAAGAAAGCCACCAAAAAATAGGTGACATGTCTCAACACCAAGAAAAGTAGCATGTGTTTGCCATAGAAAAGACATTCTTTGTTCATGGGTAGGAAGAACCAACATTGTCAAATGGCTATACTCCCAGAACTGCTACACAGATTCAATGCAATTTCAATTGAAATCCCAACACCATACTTCACAGATATACAGAAAAGAATCCATAAATTCATCTGGAACCACAAAAGACCCAAACTGCAAAAGCAATCCTAAGCAACAAGGACATGGTAGGAGGTATTATGATTCCCAACTTGAAACTATACTATAAAGCCACTGTGATAAAAACCTCATGGTATTGGCAAAGTAACAGACCTGAGTACCAGTGGAATAGATTAGAAGACCCAGAAACAACTCCAGATACACTAAGCCACCTTATCTTTGACAAAGGAGCCAAATATCCTCAATGGAAGAAAGATAACCTTAACAAATGGTGCTGGAAAAACTGGCTTTAACGTGCCAAAGAGCTATTTCTTTCACCATATACTAAACTAAAATCAAAGTGGATTAGAGGCCTAAACATTAAAACAGAAAGACTAAACCTGCTGGAAAACAGGTTAGGTAAAATTCTTGAAGATATTGGCCTAGGGAAAGACTTTATGAACAAAACCTCTATAACATGAGAACCAGCAGAAGGAATCAACAAATGGGATCTCATCCTATTAAAAAGCTTCTGCACAGCCAAAGAAACCACCTGCAGGGGCCAGGGATTTAGCTCAGTGGTTCTGGCATCTGCCTCATAAGCACAAGGTCCGGAGTTCAGTCCTCATACCACATACCACACTGCTGGTGTGGTGACTCACACCCATAATCCCAGCAATGGAGCACCACGTGACACAATGCAGGGCATGGTGGCTCATGCAATATAATCTCAACACTCAGAACTACAAAGTGAGACCCTGTTACAAAAAACAAAAAACAAAAAACATCGGTGGAGCTAAAAGACAACCAACAATACGGAGGAAAAAAATCTTTATTAGCTGTTCCTTAGACAAAGGGCTACTATCTAGATTATATCAAGAGTTTTAAAAAATCAGCCTTTTCAAATTTAAAGACTCAATTCAAAAATGGTCATTGGAAATGAACAGACTTTTCAGAGGAAGAAGTAAAAGCAGCCAAGAAGCATATGAAAAAATGCTCTACGTCACTGGTCATTCAAGAGATACAGATGAAAACAACACTGAGATTTCATCTCACTCCACAAAGAATGGCTGCTATCTTGAAATTAACCAGCAAAAAATGCTGGTGAGACTGCAGAGAATAAGGAACACTCTTTACTGTTGGTGGGAATGTAGACTGGTGCAACCACTGTGGAGATCACAGTGTTTTTTTTCCTCAAAAAACTGGGATTAGAAATCTCATTTGACCCTGCCAGCAATATACATGGAAGAATTCAAAGAATCATATCATTGTGACATATGTGTACCCATGTTCATAGCAGCTCAGTTTGTGATAGCTAAATCTTGGAAACAACCCAAATGCCCTGAACAGAAGACTGGATAAAGAAGATATGGTTATTTTTTTCTGTAAAAATGGAACATGACTCTGCCATAAAGAATGGTAAGTTTGAGTCATTTATATTCAAATGGACATACCTTGAGGACATACTCATATGTGAAATAAATAGGTCACAGATATATAAATACCATATCTTTTCTCTGTTATGAGAATATGAAAATGTAAATGAATTCTAGACTATATAACAAATATTATGAAATAAAAATATTCAAAGGGAATGGGGTAGGGATAAGTAATGAGAGGAAAGATAAAATATGATGTTAAAAAAAGAAAGAAAGCATATGTACAGAGGGGTTATAGAGTGGGTTGGGTAATGGGTAAAAATGAAAATTAACTCATGTCATATATTGGTACAAATTCTCAATGCTGAGTGTGATCATGATGCGTATACGAAATGTACCAACAAAGAATTCAATTTTAAAAAGTCTACACCCTGTCACACGCTTCATTCCACTAACCTGACAACGCTAAAGGTCAGATGGTTGAAAAGCACCACCGCGTCTGGGGATCAGGCACAGACGGCTACGATTCTTCAGCAGGATTACAGCCTTGTCCTCAAACCTGGCCTCAATCATGACAAGATATGAGGAACTCACGCACCCTACTAATCTTACTGCCTTCCAGGATGTACCAATAAGACTGCAGGGCACTAATGAGAAACATTTGAACTTCAGATTTATAGGGAGAAGATTTACTTACTGAGAATGACACTCTCTTCAAATTGCCAAACCCCTTCACACTTTGGATGCATAATTTAAAAAGAAAAATCTGAACTTTCTTTTACCCGTATGCTCTTGTAACTCTGATTTCAATATATTGATAAGTTTAGTGTAGATAACTGCAAAAAAAAGATCAGTGAGAATTGCCATTGAAGAAATTAGAATTTTCCCATTGGCCACTCATAACTCCCTACATTGACCAACAACAATATTCATGGATCAGGTACATACAACTCAGAAAAATTCAGATGACAAAATCATAGCTGACCCGCATGTTTAAATGAGACTAAATTGTTAACCATATTTTAACAACACGGTCTAGATATTTGAAGAGGTAAACTCTCAGGCAACACAATCAACCAGATAGATAATAATGTGATAGAACTCACCAAGTAATTTAGTTGCACTTTCAACCCAGAGTTCTGAGCAACACTATTTCCTCTTTTCATAACACACATATTTAAAGATAAGGCCCTTGCTCTCCTGTTGTAGATCCTTTCTTATATGAAGTGATTTGAATACAATCTGTCAAAAATTGCTAAGAAAGTAATAAGGGGACTCGCTGACATTTCTAATTCAATATATTTTCATCATTAAGGTATATTTTAATGTTATAAAACTAGCTCAGCTGAAGACCAATATTTCAGGCTGTCTTCAGTGATTACTGTAACCAGAGTCTCCTGAAATATAGGTTCAAGGATTTTTGATGTGGTGGTACAAAAAATAGTCAGCAGAGGAAGAGGAAGCAGGTGAAGGCAAATTACACCTTCCTTTCAGAGGGGCCCAAGACCACTCCTCTAGACTATGCTAATTTAACTAAAGTTATTATGCTTCTCATCAGCTAAACCAGTGAATTTCTCTCTCAACCAAAGTATTGTATGTGGTAAACAAACCACCAGGGCACCCCAACCTGATCCACCTTTCCCCCTATAAACTTTCCAGAGGTCCACTACTGATATCTTTCCCCACTCTGACGTGAAGACCTCATTTAGTGTCATAATGAATTTCACAGTGCAAAACAAACAAACAGGAAGAAATGCCACTCCTTAATCTCTTACTGTTCAACCAGATGGCTGTGCCTACACCCATGGCTACAACTCTTGACTTCTGTATATTTTCATGTGACCAAAGTGCAAGATACAAGATGCTATTTTTCTACTGTAGCCTGTTTGTAGCAATCAGCTTCACATCACTGTAAGAAGTACTTGAGGGGGCTGGGGATTTACTCAGTGGTTCCGGCGCCTGCCTTACAAGCGAAACATTCCGGGTCCAGGTTTGATCCCCCGTAACCACATCCAACAATGCCAGATGTGGAGACTCATGCCACCAGCAATCAGTACCACTTACCTCAATGCCAGGCATGGTGGCTCACACCTGGACTCCCAGCACTCGGGAGGCAGAGGCAGGAGGACTGCTGTGAGTTCAGGACTAGCCTGAACTACAAATCAAGACCTTGTCTCAAAAAAACAAAACAAAACCAAAAAAACCCTTGAAAAATAAAACAAAAAGGAAGGAGTAGCTGAGGCAATTAACTCATAAGGAGGAAAGATTTGTTTAGCTCATCATTTGGAAGCTCATATGGGGATTGAGAAGCTCCACTACTCTTGGCCTCTTGTGAGGGTGTCTGATGGCAATAGCAGGGAATGTGTGGCTGGGAAGACTCCCACCCCGGGCTCAAGGAAGGAAAGAGACAGGATGGGCCAGAGACCCACAGGGAGTTCCCCTCAGGATCACTCAGTACAACTCACCTCTCAAAGGTTCCTCTACCTCCCAGCGTACCTCCCTGAGAACCAAGACCTTAACACTTGACCTATGGGGGGGTGGGTCGCTCATCCAATCCATAACACTGCTTGTCTAAATTAGTTCATCATACAAAAAACATTTGTTAGGTACCTAATGTGTGGTAGGTACCGTATCAAGCACTTCTTTGTTTTGCTCTTTATTCTACCACCATTCTCATCAGGATCTAGCACTAACACCATTCAGTTCTTCCCACTTCGATCAGTCACAAACATAGGTTAATCCAATTACATGTAGAATTAAATTTATAGAGCAGGGCTTGCTGGGTCAAATGTTAGTGACAGATTTCTCTCCAAAAAAGTTGTTGCTCTACCACAAATATGACTAAATGCTCTTTAGCAGATGGTGTATTATCTCTCCACACTAGCCAATTTAACATAAAACAATACATTTAAATTGCTCATTAAATTCTGAGGTTAAACATGTTTATACACAGTCATAGGTCATTTGAATTTTCTACTCTCATGAATTATCCTTCAAAATCTTCGCCAATTGCTTTCAAAAAGGTTGGGATTTCCCCCTACCCCCCGCAATCTGAAGTGGTGACAGGCAATAAAAGAGTACATATTGTTGAATGGAATGGAATCTCCAGCCATTTTAGTTAAATATTTAGAGTAAAAAAAGATTATAGAGAGCAAAGACAGAGGCAAAACTGTAGAAAAACTGTAGGTTATTATGAAAATAAAGCCACTCATCCCTATTAGCTGAAATGCTTTGTAAGCATAAGTTTTAATATTTCTTATTTTCTAATGTAGGCCTGCTAAATTTATTCTCTTAATTATTTCTAGATCCTTTAAAAAAGATAGTCTGAATAAATTATTGGGATAGAGGATGTGAACATTTTTAAGAGGATCTTAATATACTCTACAAAATATTTTTGTAAAAACCAGAAGCTTTATACTTCTATCAACATACTAATAAAATGTCTTCGATTTGTCTTATTTCTGGAATCTACTAAAAACAGCTTCACTTTGTTTTCACAAATTTTTAAGAAGGCATACTTAGATATATTTTTTAATCCAAATCTTTATTGGTACTTAGATATTTTTTAATGATCTCTTTTACTCTCTCACCTACCGGTCTCAATATTCCATGAAGAAGGACCTGGTACAAAATATGATGATTCAGAAGGGAAAATTTTAGTCACATGATGTGAAAATAATCTAATTTTGTTGTTGTGATAGTTATATTGAGACAGGATCTGTCTATGTATCCTAAATTGACCTTGAACTTGATCCTCTTTTCCTTCACCTCCCTAGTGTTATGATTACAGGTGTGTGCCACCAGAAATTTTTCTAGCTTGGAAACCAACATGAAACAATGTTATTTGTCCATGTGTCCCAGGTGACTGAAGTCTACCCTGGGTAGACACTCGTAGTTGTGGACTCAACATCCATTTTCTCCAGTTTACTTCCAACAAGATTTTTAAATCATAAAAGGCAGCAATGTAATCGACTTGGCATTGTTACAGACGAAGGAGGCCCATGAGATGTAAACAGAAGTTACTAGGTGAGGAGTCTGGGTAAATCCTATTAGACCTAGTGGATAAAGATTGCAGCTAGATACCTGGAGATCCAGATGTAGCCATTTTTCTTGTTCTTGGGTCTATGTATAAAGTGAAGAAAATCACAGAAAAGTGCATTAAATGGCTTTGCTTACTATCCTTGATCTTCTGAAGTAATGCTAAAGACTGCTGGTGATGTGAGGAAAATAGACATCTATCTTTTAAACACACTCTGTCCCAGGACATGCATCTTGAAGCAGAGGCCAATTCCTAACTAAAGCATTATATTAAAAAAAAAAAATCCCCGAAGAAGTATTTGTCATCTTTGTGGGAAAGGTTATGAGCTTTATACTAGGAATTAAAATTGTATTGGGTCCTCTTCAAAGGTGTAGCACTTTTTCCTTCCATATTCATTCTTCAGCCATTTCTGCCGTGCTCTAAAACCCAGAGGCTGACCTGCGCTCACTCCTCTGCTTGTCCAAGGCGTGGGCCAACAGAGACCTTGGGCTGGAAAGACCGGAGGGAAAGGAGAGAGTGAGGAAGAGAAAGAGAGAAACTGAAGTGTCAGAACGATGTGAAGAAAGGGGAAGAAAGTGAGCTGTCATAAGACAGGCAGGAAGACATGTTTGCTGAGGAATAGATTCCAAGCTCTACTTTATGGTTATAGAATTCACAGATGTAACTACAAAAAGGAAGGCTGTAAAGTAGAGATCACAATCAGTGTTTGGAAAGCACTTTCTTAAGTGCAGAAACTGGAACAAACCATTTTACAGGCAGCAGGACAGAGAATCTGTTAATGCACAAAACTTTCTCACTGATCCTACTCATCCTCTCCACATAGAACGGCGTGACTACAGGGAATTCAGGAATGACTTCAGCCACCCGACTCGTTTTTTCCAGTGAGGATTAACTGACAGCCTAGAACCAAGGGTGAACATTCCACTTCTAGACTTTCAGTCAAGCTTTCTTTCTGTCACCTGGAAAGGGAGGCTGTAGAGCCGTAGAGTTTTTTATTACCTCAGTTTTTCTCTAAATATGACCTAACTCACCCTTTAATGGAAGAGAACCTAAATACAATGTGAAAAGTCCAAAACAAAACATGAGACTGTTAGGACATGATTATTCCTCTAAAGTTAGTGGTCTAAGAAATCAAAATAGGGTTAACATCTAAGTCTGGATTGATGAGAACCATGGAAAAAGTGCTTTCAAGAAGAACAACACTAATTTACGTGGTGCATAAACTGTCTTAGCATATAAAAGTGGCTCAGAAAGCCAGACATAGTGCTCTCATCCATCATCCCAGCTCTCGGGAGGCTAAGGCAGGAGGATTGCTGTGAGTTCGAGGCTCACTTGGGCTACATAGTGAGTTCATGGCCAGCCTGAACTACAAAAGCGAGACCTGGTCTCAAAAAAAAAAGAATGCAGGTCTAGAGCAGAAAATCAGGAGGTAGAACACACATGTGATGCTCTGAGCTGAACTGTGCTGGTCACAGGTAAGTACAAAAGTAAAGAACAGAGAGGATCCTCTGTAATTTGACCCCTGGAGATTTGGAACAGATTCTTGCATGCTCCATCCCCCACAAGGACCCCAAACATTCAGACCTTGTGTAATGAGTCAGCATGAAAACTGTCCTTTGGAGGACAGATCAGTTAAGAGCAGAAACAAACTTAGAGCTCTCTGCATTTATCTGATTTCTGCACAAATGCAGAATCTGACATTTAAAGTCAGTGTGTGCCCCTGGGAGAATCTAGCCATTGTGTCCTGGCATAAAAAACGACTCCTTTGAAATTAGGATAATGTGTAAACTCATCCCTTAAGAGCTTTGTAGATCTCTTGCATTTGTTTCTCAGGCCTGCTTGAATTTGTTCTTTTAGATAGGCTGCTTGGGGAGAATACCTGGCACCATTTTAATGAAAAGGGATATCATTAATTTCTTCTTTTAAAAAGGGAGCATTCTTTTGGGAACACTGAGTCTTCATGTATATTAGGTCAAACAAACCAGCCTGATGGCAAGGAGAGGGGCTGTTCTTATTGCTCATTGCTGAGCAGCCAACACACAGACCTTTTGGATGAGGTAGAATGAAAATGTGATTGAGTTGGTGGGGGCTCAGTGTACTCCTTATACCCGTTAGATGGATAAATGAAACACAACACCCTTCTGTTGCACAAACTGCCTGACACAGAAGGCACCAACAAATCAGTCCCATTCCTGATGAAGAGATGGAGGGAAAGGAAGGAAGGAAAGAAGGGGAAGTAATGAAAGTGAAGATGTGCTGTGTGCATGTACCAACTCTTGACAATGTGTGTAATCTTCACATTCCACAACACAAACTACTACAAACATTGATTCCATTCTTCATAAGTACAGTAAAGAATCAAAGTGGGGGCCGAGGATTTAGCTCAGTGGTTCTGGCATCTGTCTCGCAAGTACAAGGACCCAAGTTTGAACCTTGGTACCACATACAACAATGCCAGGTGTGGTAACTCATGCCCACCAGCAATCAGAACCACACACCACAATGCTGGGTGTGGTGGCTCATGCCTCAATCCCAGCACTCAGGAAGAAGAAGCAGGAGGGACAGCTGTGAATTCTAGGCTCGCCTGGGCTACATAGTGAGGTTAGGGCCAGCCTAAACTACAAAGCAAGATCCTGTCTCCAAAAACTAAAAGAAAAGAATCAAAGTGGTAGCCTCTTAGGATTTGTGGTGGCATTAGGAGAAAACCAAGTGACATTTATAGAAATCTTAACACACGCTGGAAGACCTGACATTTGAAGGGAATGGAGGGGTTGTTAACTTGGAACTCCACTCAGTACTGTCCGAGTGATTCTCATTGGACGAGTGAGAAAGTGCAGTGGCAGCTGCTAAACATTACTAGAATGTGGGCCAAGCGCTCATCTATGTACAATAAGCTCATATCTGGAGCTCAGTTTTAAAGACCAGTCTTGACCCATATTCCTCTTAGAGCTACCAAACCTACTCTTCCCTCTCTTCCTGCTGCCCCTTCCCCAGGAACCTAGGAACACATGACAGAACAGAGAAATTTAATAACATAAAAGGCTTAGACTGGGCGCGATAATGCATGCTTCATTTGGGAATCTGAGGCAAGGTGATGGTGAGTTTAAGGCTAGCCTGGGATACATAGCTATACCCTGTATGGAGAGGGGAGGGGAGAGGAGGGAGAAGAGGGGAAGGGATCAAGGTCTTGATCCACTCTCTCCCCAGGAATGTGGTGATTGCAAATCCCCCAGGGGGAGGGCCAGGACTTTAACCCACCTGGAAAAGTCTCCTAACTGAAAATCTTTGTAACTTGATTTCTCATTGGATCTCCATCTAGTCAGTATTACCTAAGCAACTATACTTGTAATCTTATTGGTTGACCATGATTTTGTCCATTTCGTGATTTCTCATTGTACCAATACCTAAGTGACTGTATTTGCAATGTTACTGGTTGACTGTAATTTTGTTCCACCTTAAACCTACCGCATCTCGTGGCTTTGTTTTATAAATGCCCTCTAAGAAGTGGGTTACCCACCTTTCTGGGTTTCCCTTTCTGTCTCTCTTAGGCAGAAGCTTTCCTTCTCAATAAAATTTCCCTACTCTAACCTCCATCATTCCTAAAATTCATTCTTCGACTTTAGAGAACATGAACTCGTGTTTCAGGTTGGGAGCTAGGCCTTACTCCTCTCTATCAGAACCATTGAGTTAAATCCCAGCCCTCCATGTTTCCACAGTCTTAAACCTGAATAGACCAGACCACACATACTTGGGAGAGAACTTACTCAAATCACACCCACTGAACTTCTATCAAATGCTTGCTCTATGTGAACTAGTGCATCAGGCACTTCAAATGCATTCAGATGTGCCTCTATTATTCCCATTTTAAACACAAGGACAAAGAGGCCCAAAGTCACAAGGCTGCTAGAGAGGCACAACTGGGCTGTAAATTCAGTTTGCTTCCAAAGCCTGCTATGCCTTGCCACTCAGCTGTGATGATCATCTGTAGGCTTCTCTCTGAGAGCTTCAAGCTGGAAACAGCCCAGATGGCCAGCAACAGACGATGCTGCAGGAAGTGCAGTCTCTTCTTAAACTGAGTTCACTATTTAGCAGTGAAAATAAACCACTCACTCAATCTGAAAAGTATACTGCTAAAGGAAAAAACAAACAAACAAACAAAAACCAGAACAGGCTGACACCAGAGTACAAGGGCACAGCTCTCAGTTATAGGCTGAGCTTTTGTGGCTCTTAAAACTCAAGAATAAGAAGACAACACAATTATAAAAATGAGCAGATCTAAACAGACACCTTACCAAAGAAGGATGGCAAATACACACAAGAAAGGATGCTCAACACCATGTCATCAGGGAATTGCAAATTTAAACAAAAATAAAATTTAAAATGGTAAAAATAGACAGAGATTTAGCTCAGTGGCACTATACCTGCCTCCCAAATGCAATGTCCCAAGTTTTACCCCCAATACTGGAGAAAACATAAAAATAAAAACAGTAAAAACCCAAGTCATTGACAATATTGAATGCTGGTCAGAATTTGGAGCAACCACAACTCTCATTCATTGCTGCTGGTATTAGAAAATGATACATCCTCTTTGGATGTTGAACAGTCTTACAAAGCTAATCATGTACTGGTATCATAACTCATGTTTGTAATCCCAGCTACCTAGAAGGCTGATGCAGGAGGACTGCAAATTCAAGGCCAGCCTGGCCACTTATGAAATCCTACTCAAAAAATAAAATTTAAAAATGGCTAGGGACATGACTTAGTGGTAGAGTGCTGTAATACATAAGGCCCTGGGTTTAATCACCAGTACCAGAAAAAAAATAAGTAAATAAACAATAACCATAATAAAAATCTAAACAAGTTCTTGCTGTGCAATTCAATAATTACTTTCCTGGTATTAATCCAAGTGAGCTGAAAATGTATATCCATACCAAACCCACCATGCAAATGTTTACAGAATATTTAATAATTGCCAAAACATGGGTGCCACCAAGATGTCCTTCAGTAGGTGAACGGTATGGTACATTCATTAGTGGAACACTATTCAGCAATAAAATGAGAGGAGCTATTGCCATGAAAAATCATGGAAAAATCTAAAACGCATGTTTCTATGTTGAAAAAAATAGTCTGAAAAGGCTATGTTCTATGTAATTCCCTTAATAGGATATTCTACAATAGCAACCTTCAGTGATACAAACAGTTCCCTATAGCATGTGTGCCAGAGCTTCACCACCCCTGTTCTAGAAGAAGCAAAACAATGGAGACGGTAAAAACCAAAATAAAACAAAAACTAAATGGAAATCTATGGCTCCTTGAGGGCTAATGGTAGGAAGGTGGGATATATAGGTAGATGTACATAGAATAGGTGGAATTTAAGGCCAGTGACACTGTTCTATATTATCATATCACAGTATATAATGTCATTATCTATCTCCCAAAACTCAAAATGAAAAATACAAACAGTAAACCATAAAGTCAAATACAGACTACAGACTTTATCATTAGTAATAATGCATCATTGTTGGCTTATCAATTCTAACAAAGGAACCACACTGATGCAAGATCTGTCTGTCTGTCTGTCTGTCTCTCTGTCTGTCTGTTTTGGTCTTGCTAGGGCTTGAAATCAGGGCCTCCTGTATGCTAAGCACAGGCTCTACCTTTGAGTACAACCCCATCCCTGAAGAATGTTAATAACAAGTGAGACTGGGGGAAGGAAAGGAGAGAAGCCCACTGAAACTCTTTACTTTTGGCTCCGTAGTTTTGGAAACCAAAAATCTACTATGGTAAATGGAATCTATTAATTTAAAAATTATTATACCCAATCTTGAAGGAAAAAAAAGTAAAAAGAAGGGAAATCATTGCACCCCTATTACAAAACAACTGTATATTTAATTTTAAAGTTGAAAGAGTTCTTTAAAAATGAAATAAACTAGGCAGCTAAGATAACAGGGCAGTTTATATAGTGTGTGCTGTTTCAATTACATCCAAAAAGAAAAGAATTCAAAAATGAAATGTCTTCAGGCACATTTTACAGCCATGCCATCAACATCCAATTCTGGCTGCCACGTGCATGGACTCGGCCCACACGGCCGCCCGGCGTTGCTTGGCAGCTGTACTCCTGATGTTCTGGGTTCCTGCCAGAGCCCAACTTGGCAGCTGCAAAAAGGGCATCCCAACCTGATGCATGCGGGAAAGCACCTGGAACTTTCTCAGACATGGCTGCAGGAACAACTGAAGCAGAAAGGATGTCACGAACCATACAGGTTTGCAACATGCCTTAGTGCGCTGCAGGAATGAGAAGAGCTTTCCTCTTGGTGTGTGGGCTCTGGTGGGCATTGGTAGATGACCTCGATGGCCTCTCACTATCACCCTCTGAGCAGCAGCGATCTCCTCCAGCCTCCCCCGTCCTGCACCAGAGTCAGAAGCTCACTACTGATTTTGCTGGCTGAGCGGTGGATGTAGCAACAACCTTTGTGAAATACAAACCCACAAGAACTCTTTTCCTTGTGTAGCTATCCTACATGGCTCTTCTAGGGAGCTCCAGTTGTGGATGGAAGCCTCACTGGCTATTCACTGCCAACGCTATAGTTGATGAAACAAGCACTCATTTGGAATTCTCTAAAATTATAAAATACAGTGGACCTTCAAGTTATGATGGGCCTGACGGGCAAACAACTTGGATTATAACAGTTATTTTTGTTTTAACTTGAGTTATGACCCGAATGCCAGTAGCTTGTGCTCTCAGATGGTTTCAGATACAGGTTTAGCCCTTAAAGAGTTCTGGCAGGAGCATGTCAACATCCTTTCCTGTGTGAGGTTAATTGAGAAATCCTGGGCCAGTGTCTCTCCAAGGAAAATGAGATCTGCCCAGAAGAAAATGGGACCTAAAATTATACAGGAGAGAGATTCTGAAGGCAATTAATCAACTTATGATGAGCCCTCGGGAATGAATTGAGTTCATAAGTCAAGGGTCCATTGTAAAGCAAAACACTAATATGAAAAAAAATCCTTAAGCAAAATAAGAAAGGGGTACAATGAGTAATGTGGGTAAGTTAGAACTTAAATTGGGGACTAGAAGAACTGCAGTCCCCTTTTCCTTCTCCTTCCATCCCTCCACCCTCAGGCTCACCAGCCTGACAGTGCACATTCCTTTTGCTGGCCTTGCTACTACTCTCGCAAAATTCCTAGGGTACAAGCTTTATCACAGCATCATGCACACAAGAGATCAGAAAATATTCAGATCTTATGAGATTTAGAGTAACTTTGTCATTTGGGAGATTACAGCAATGATCAGCCTGGGAATGGTAGTATAGTTTATTAAATAGAAATAGCCTATTAAAAACAATTATTTCTAATGATTTTAGAAATTAAATATTTTGTAGACTTTTTAGAAGTTTAGAACTTCTATACTCTTCCAGTACAACAAAATTTCGAGTAAATGTAACTTTGTTCTTGACTGTTTCCTGAGAATTTAACAAGTCCACTTGAGATAAAGGAGGACCGTGTGAACACTAAGACACTTGAACTGTATTAGTCTCCATAGTAAGGAGACCAATAAGTAAGTCTTAGGTCACTTCCTGGCCCTGTGGCTGACACATAATAGTTGCTCAGTAACTGCCTGTTGAATGAATGAGTAGAAAGCACCATATGTAAAGCCCACTTTTTCTAAGTCAAGAGAGTATCACCTTGATGCGGGACAGCAGCATCTCATTCTATTACCCCCACAGGAGTGGAGACTACACATGTGTTTAGTGATCTGTGTTCTGACAAGTCCTCTGAGTCATTCTGTTGCCTACTGAGAAAATCTTTCACAGAGAGGAGGCTTCCCTACTCCACACGCTAAAGCTAAAAATCCTATTCCTGAAAGCGCTTTGCTGTCTGACTGAGAAAACTCCCAAGACTGAAACTTAATCCAATCTCCCTCCTTCCTTCCTTCCTTCTTCCCTTCCTTCCTTCCTTCCCTCCTCCCTGTTCGATGCTGGGAACAGAATCCAGGCCTGGAACATGCCAAGTGCATGTTCCATCACTGAGTCACATTGCCAGTTGCATCAAGTCTTACTGACGAAGGATTAAGGTGGATTCATCATCACACAGGCAAGAAAAGAAGAGGTTCTTAGCTTTGCACAATCTAAAGGAGCAGGAATTGAATTTGAGACCCTAGAGGCTGCCCGTGAATGAGGAACAGTGGCTTTGCCATCTTGCCTGGAGCATTCGGTAACGGAACTGGTAAGCGGCAGAGGGGGCCAGGAGCTCCCTCACCTGGAGTCTGGTTCCCGTGAGCTTTCCCATGAAAGATGCCCTCATAGGAGCACGCTCTCCTGTCGTGTGAGCCCATGATGAACCAGAATTGCTTTCTGGCAAGCTGCTTGCCACCTCTTCCAAACACGGGCAGCCAGGGTGGTGGCTCTGGCAGAATTGTGAGCATGTGCCTACCTGATAGAGTAATTAACTTAAACAAAACTTTTGCCCAATTGAGCTTAGCTTCCAGTATTACTGTACAATGCAACTTATCCCAGTTTGCTTAGAACTGTTCTCGTTAGGACTTAAAATCTCACACTGGAAAATCTTTCTGTCCTGGGGAAACAGAGACTTGGTATCACTAAGGATTAAGGGTCCCACGGATAAAATACATCCCAAGTTCGTCTTCTAATGGCTGAAGTGATTTGCTGCTATGAATGACAAGTTATCTAGCAGCCACAAGAAAGGTAAAGGAAAACAATGAAATAGATGGCACCAATATAGAAGCTGGTGAAAGAATATACATGGGATTTCCTTAGTGGCCCTAGACAGGCCACAGAAACTCCAAAACCAGAGCACTAAAGCCCAGGGCCTATGCCACATGCTCTCTAGACGCTCTTACCAGACCCCAACACTGTCTACTGCCAGCCGTCCCCTCAGGAGCCTGGTAAATTACTACATGCTCCTCGGCACTCAAAAAATTTGAGCGCAGTGTTAGTATCCTCCCTGTAAGGACAGATAATCAAGGTAGAGCCGCTCACTAGGAAAATCCAGGGCAGGCAGCCGTCGCAGAGCTGACCTACAGCCTGTACACTTCACACTGGGAAAGTGCAAGTCAAGAGCCGAGGGCTACACATGAGAGTTCTCGCCCTTCCCTGGTGGAGGACTTCCACGGTCCCCACCCTGGCGCTCTCTGCTCGAGTCACACCGGCTCCTCTCTGGCCTGGGCGTGTTTCTGGCTTGTGTCCTCAGGGCTCCTCAGGGCTTGGCCTCAGCTGTTTCCCTCCCTGGAAAGCTTTTCTCCTATGAAGCTGTACTGTGAACTGGCTCTCCGTCCTCAAGCCTTGACTCAAACTGAGGCAGGATAGAAAGAAAAAAAAAAAAAGCTAGGTTGAAAGAAGACAAAGACATTAAGATTGGACAATTATACTTTCAGAAAAACTACAGCTTCAAGACACGAAAGTTACTCGAGCCTTCTTCCCTTCCAGGAAACTCACTCAAAACAGAAGCCAAACCTAAAAGTCCACCATAAGCCTGTAAATCTGGGTCTCTAACCTGTCCCTGTCCCCTGTAAATTGTGTCTCCTCCCTTCTCAGGGAGCAGCAATACTGGTACATAGCAGATCTCAACTTCAAACACATGCGGGTGACCTGCACTGTAACCTGACAGTGACAAGACACATCCCGGGCCAGTCATCTTCAAGACCTCCCTCAAATGCACCCCACTCCTGCTCCTAATGCCCCTCGCCTCTCTGAGTACTCGCACTTTGCTTTGGAGCCAGTCCTAGGTCTCTCAACCAGTCCTTCTCTGGCTTTGTACTGATGCACCCTAGAAATTCTTCTTTCTTATTGAGACCCAATGAACCCACAAAACTGTTCTTAAAAACTAGGGAAGTTAAATTTTTTACTCTAGCTGGGGGGACAGAGATTTGGCCTAGTGACAATACCTGGAATTCCTAAGGAAGCCACCTTGATCATCTCTTTAAAAATATCACATGGGCCACTCACTCCTCTTCCCTTGCTGTGCTTTCTCCCTACAACGCTCAAACTTCTGACATCCCAAACCACCGACACTTGAGCCCTCTCTTTCTTCCTTCTTCTCCCTCTCCTCTCCTTTCACTGTACTCAGGACCTGCACATTGAGCCTTATCTCCAGTTTTTATTCCATTTTATTTTATTTATTGTTTAGGCTGGGCTCAAACTTGCCATCTTCCTGCCTCAGCCTCCCAGAGTGCTGAGATGAAAGCATGCACACAGAACACTCTGCTGAGTTATTTTATTGATTATGGGTGCTGTTTCCATTTGTCTCTCTCTGCCAGAGTCCAGCATCATGTGAGCAGGAATGTGACTGTGTTGTTTACTGATGTGCAGGCTGTAGGCTGACTCTTGTCACTGGTCCTCAACAAGATCATGAAGAAACTCAGTGATCTCATGTGAAGAGTTTAGAAAAGTTGAGGTCAATTTGATATTGGCACAACATCCAAGCACATGATTGTTTTTCATAGTAACTTGTTTTTCTTGTGGATTATACAAATATCAAACTGTGCATATTGGAAAACAATCAAGTGGGAAAAAACTAGTCTTAAAAACCATTTGAAAAGTACTGGCCTAGGACAGTTTTTAGCACTTAGTCATAGTTCATAATTATTTTTAATAGATACAGAAAAGAACAAATGCCCAAAGAATAAATGTTCACACAGTGGAGTCGAGGATCAAGTCTGTATACATTCCTGTCAGTTCTACTAAGTAACTTAACGGGTTGGGTCAGCAGCAAAGTGGTTCTCATTACGCACTCTTTGGGATGCCATGTTTCTCTCTGTGACCAATGAGTCAGCACACAGGGACACGCCTGACTTTCTGGCTAAAGGGCAAAGAGCCATGCTGAGTCCCATGTGTACAGACTCCTCTGCACGGCTGCTCTGTGCAGAACTTGTGACTGGAAGCTCCAGATCGATTCGGCCTCTCACCCACACGAGTCCTCCAAAAATAGCAAAGTTAGTCTCACTGTGAACTAGGAGAACCTAGAGAAAGTTAGCATGCATTTTCTTTTTAAAGGTCACAGCTGGTATGGTGATGCACACCTGTAACCCCATTACTCAGGAGGCTGAGGCAGGAAGATCACCACCAGTCCAAGGCAGCTGGGGCTACATAATGAGTTCAAGGCCAGCCTGTACTACATAGCAAGAGCTTCGACACACGTACATATGTCACAATCCTTTCCTTTGGCCTATGGCAGAAATAATGAAATAATGGATCATTTAAGGTAAACAATTAAACACAGGTATAATTTGCTAAAATATCTCTAGAAGATGGTCTCTTGTTTCTGTAACTGATAATATAAACAAAACAGAAACTTCTGTCAGTTTATCTTTGTTGCTTTCTAAGATGAAGGGAAATTTGACGCATGCACACGGTTTCTTCCTGCCTAAACCCTCTTCCCTCCCACCTCTACCCAAAGCATCAACAACAAAGTGAAACACCTTGGGTCATCAGAAATTTGTTCCTCTTGTATATTACATCTATTTGGGTGCAACTCGGAGACTATTTTGTTCCAGGATTATTAAAAATATATTTAAAATTTTCTCTGACTTATTACTCAAGTAGACTTACATTTCATTCTGATTCAATTAGATTTCCTCACAGCTTTGGATGCTCAAGAATTCAAAAAACCTAAGCCTGGGGCTGGGTGTACCTTGGTAGAGGTAGGCCCTGGGTCTGATCCTCAGCACAGATTAGGGAAGTAGCTTGGCTTGACAGCATTTGCCTAACAGACATGAAGCTCTGGGGGTTCAGTCACTAGGACTGCAGAACTAAATAAAGCAGCAAGGGAAGATCCATAAAAAGACAGCCATGGTCCCAGAGAGGTTATGACCCACAGGAAAGTAACTCCACCGTGACGTAGAATGAGGTAAGGGCTCTGCGAAAAGCCAAAGACCACAGAATAGACAGCCACTCTGGACCTTCAAGAACGGAGAAGATTCTGTGGTGTGAACCAGGGGAAAAGGCCACGTAGAGCCAAAGGAGAGCATGGACAACGTCACGAAGGACAGAAAGAACATTCCAGGCACCTCAGGGCACAGAGGAAAGCCCAGAGATTCTGAAACACAAAAAGAGAAAGAGACACAGTAAAAAGCGGTGTCAGAAGGGAGGCTGAGAAGCAGGACGGAGTGTCACCTGTAGAGGTGCAGTGTGGGTGCTGGGGTGCGGGGATGCGGGAGGGAGTGTCATGCTCAGGTTATGCTTTGGAAAAGTTTCTTAGGCTCCTGTGTATAACAGAGGCCAAAAGAGAAGAGGGACGGAGCAAGGGGCTACTAAAGATGCTCTCTGAGTCATCCGTAGGAAAATGGATGCACCCAACCTCATAACATTAATTGGAGTAAATCAGACACACAAGTTTCTGATCACATGGCTCCTCTCACATGAGAAACTCAAACCATAAATAAACAGCAAAATAAGAGATAACTGAAAGTAGGGAGACAGATCTTTCTCTAAGGGAAAAGAGACCAAGAGATGGGGGAAGGAAGAGGCAGGGGAAGAAAAGGGATGAACAGGGCAATGAAGATGTGCTGTGTACATGTACCAACTGCACACAAGGAACATGAACCTCGTACACTGCAAATATGTACTAAAAATAAGTGAACAACTAAGGAAAATGAGCTCACGTTTCGAAAGAAAAATAACGTCAGGGAAGTAACCATCATGGTGACAGGCAGGAACAAATTGTTGAGGCTGGAAAGAAGAGAACGTTGTGAAAGGGAAGTGCATAATAGCCCTTTACACAAAGTCACTAGGAAATTTAACTTTAGAGAATATTGTCATAAAGCCTAGAAAGATGACTGTAATCCAACAAGTCTCTTTCATCTTTAATAGCTGTTAATTAGAAATGCAGTGGGGGGGGTCAGGTCTCCTGGGGGGTCCTTTCTTTGTCCAGACTCCTTACTGTGCTCCACCATATCAAAAAAAAAAAAAAAAAGTATCATATTCTTTATTCCCTCTGAGTTATTTCACCACAACTTAGTGTAGAACTTTATCTCCTGACTTACTACTCACAGCTTTGTATGTATGTATATGTGTCAATAACAACAGCCACTAACACATGATGAACCCTTTCTGGGAACCAGGCACCATGCTGGGCCTTCCATGGACACGGGTACACTTAATCCTCGATACAACCCTCAGTTTACATGTTACCTACCCTGATAATTCTACCCAGAGGAGCAGAGATTTGAATTTAGACAGGCGCAATTCCAGCCTGTCCCTTTACCCAGCTGTACTTCATTTTTCTTTTCAGGAATTATGAATTAGTTAAAGTAGAATGACAAAATGGAACAAAGACCACAAGTGATCAATAGAAACAAAAAGCAAGAAGATAAACTTAACTTTAAACATATCAACAATCACATTAAATGTAAATGTGCTAAAATCCAAACGAAAAGATAGAGATTGCCTATTCGGACAGACAAACACACCAAGCAAAATTCTTGCATAATGGATTCTGCCCCACCACACTATCTTTCCCCTACATCCTTCTGTGCATTGTTCTGTTCTCCCCCCCCCCCCGCCTCACTGTGATCTTATTCTTCAAAAGTGTTCGACCTTTGCTGGTCTGCCACTTACGGTGTATCACTGTAAGAGGATTTGCTATATCAGATTCATCCCTTCTTTCCTGTAAGATTTTAATTGCCAAAAGGTCATAACACCTTTACTCTGCATTTCTCACTTCATGTTCTACAATTTTGTCACAGAAAATCAGGCGAAGAAGAAACATGGAGAAAGTCAAGAAATAACTGTCTTTCAGAAAAATGCTTTCAAACAGTGAATGCAACATCAATACATTAAGTTGAAAGATTTCTTTCCTTGGAAAAATCTATATTATTCTAGTATCTTTTGATTCATAAATATTTTTACAGTTAGTTTTCTTTATTTTATCTTTCTGAAGTACTGATCATAGCCACTCACAAGCCTGAAACAGACTTCTACATATTCAGCAGCAAGGAAGTCAGAAAAGGACCAGGAACACTCATTTCCGAGGAGGGTGGATGGGTATCTGCTTCTTGCTGAAACAATGGCCACTCTGCCCCAACACAGAACCACTTGCTAAGTACATGTGCTTTTCCAAGCTCAAGATTTTGGCCATAAACAACCTGCTCCCCTAAATCTTTTTACCTTTCTTTTAACAAAATAAAGTTTTAGAAGTTTCCTAATTTGAGGTTCTTAAAAATACAAGGAAAAGTAGGGCAACTGATATTCTTTATCTTCCCTCAGAAATGTAAAGAGACACAAGAAACAGTAACTGTAGCTTTAATGCAAATTTCCCCTCCAGTCTTTATGGCTTCCTCAATCTGCACTTTGTGCTAACGGTACTATTTCATTGAGTCCTGCCTTGTAGACAGCCTCGCACAAGGAACACACGAGACAGTACACAGACACACAAATGGTAGGAGCAGCATGTGACTCCACTTGTCCTTACCAGGCTTATGCAGGGCTTCCTGGGGGCTGGGTCCTTGGTGATCTGGGTCAGCATGGCCTGTCTGAGAAGACGATGCATCACTCCAGGCAAGCGAGTGCTTAGGGAGAACCAGTAAGAGGAACATTAGCTTTATCCTCTGATGAAGCAGCCTTAGAGATGTGGCTCCATTAACGAAGGGCCCACAGCCCTCACTCTCAGCAGGGGGGAGGGTAAGTGTACTGGGGCTATTTATATGCAGCCCCATCTCACCCAGAATTAAGGGAAGGTCCCCTTCTAAGGGCAAGTAAACCAAATCTCAAAACTTTTTGCTTTATTCATTTATTTCTTCCTTTCCATAAGTTAACCTAGCCCTCTCTTAAATTAATTATTGTCCAGTGCAGAAAAAGAACCATATGCTGATTTTTTTTACCTTTACTTAATTTTTATCCTTAAGAAAAAAACAAGAAAACCTATAGGAAGGTATTAATCTACTTAACATTTCTAAGTACATCATCCAAAGGATTTTGTTTTTTTAATCTTACATATGCTCAGCAGAGTTACTGGCAAAAACTGTACATTTTCTTCATTTCATCCTTTCAACATCAAATAGTAGGCAGCAAAAATTGGATCAGACTTCAAAGCCTGCTGTGGGCTCCAAGTCACAGAGAGACGCCTCCATTTCACATATTGAATTCGAACAGGATATCAAAGTGCTACCAAAGAACCTCGGGTCCTTACTCAGAAAGAGGCTCTACCATCTGCGGAGTGGAGTGCGCACACAGATCACCTCGGGGAGCAGCTAGCATTTATTCTCAGCAGCAACTTCCCAGGCTTTTGATTCTCCTCTTCACTGTACCTCCCTGGCTCTCTACTAAACCACAGCCCTTTAGCAGGCTGCGCTTTTGTCTCAAAGACTTCAAAATATCACTAACAACTTCGTGTTGGGATGGCCGGGCCATGCAGCCACGGACAGGCTTCAGGCCACAACTTGGACACTTGTGAAGGCAGAACGGCAGGTTCTTCGGAATGAGATGTCCAGCTACCTTATTAGCATGTCCTGCGGAGACATCACACCCTCGTGGAGAACTCTGGGCTGGTAAATGCCTAAAAAGTAACAATAATGATTTTTAAAGGGCTTGAGAATGAAAATCAAGAACAAAAACTTAAACAGGACTGTTTTCCTCCAAAGAACTATAATATAATTTCAGCTTTGTTTCCAAACCAGTGCTTGGTCTAAAGGTCATTGTCACCATAAAGAAACACACATCCTGATCACCATTGCTCCTCCATTGTGAACACATCCACAGTGTGCCAAAGGTTCTTGGACCCAAGAAACTGATTGTAACGTTGTGGGATGGAGTTAGGGGTGATGAGCATTCATGAAGCCTCCACAAACTTTCTCAAGAGGACAAAAAGTTAACAGTGAGACTGCACAGCCTAGCCCAGCCCTTTCGTCACTTTCACTGCTCAAGAATTCAGAATGGGTTCTGTGGTCAAATTCTTGGGAACACCAGGGTGTACATAGCTTGAGAGGACTCCTAGTTTTCTTTAGGAATACTCCTAACAATCACATGTACATTTAGGGAACTCTTAATGCAGAAGCAGAGGCTGTGCAGGGTGTCCTCAAACCATCACACCATGAAGTTTAAAGTGATAAGCAATTGTCACCTAGCGAAATATTAATTTTAATAGAGCATTTTGGAAGAATCAATTATGCTTGATCAACTGTGTGATAATGACACACAATTAAAATAGTAGTTTCCCAGACAATGCCTTTCAGATGGAACCTAGCAGAGAAGAAATCACTGATGAGGAAGGGGTGAGCTGCCTCTGATCCTGCCCCAGCATCACCACACATATACAGCAAGCGAAAAAATATGCGACTGGACAATTACTCTGTAGCATTTTGGGTTCTCATCTTTCTCATGTATACAATGAGGTAATTGAGATAAGTTATTCCTAAGGTCTCTTCCAGTTCATTAATCATCTTTTTTTTTTCACTTAAACTGACATTCATTTCACTATTTGTGAGTCATTTATGGGTATTATTTTCAAAATACATGAACATATAATAGAAATATGCCTATTAAAAATGCTACTTCAATACCTGGGAAGGACTATAATGAGAAATTCATTAATGGACATATTTACCATGTGTCCCACAGTGGAAAGTAAAGTCCACGAGTCAGGGACTGGGGCTGCTCTGTTTCACATTCTGTTTCAGCATCTAGTTTAGTGCCTAGTAGTGAGTAAGTGTGCAATAAATATTAGATAGTTTCAGTGGATGCCCAAAATATGAAGTTATCTGTAAGAACACCCTGAAAATTAAAATTAACTGGTAGTAATATAGTACTTAATATATTTTTTAAAATCTTTATTGGTACATTACATATATGCATCATGATTGCACTCCATAATGGACTGAACTCCATTAACGAAAGGCCCACAGTCCTCACTCTCAGCAGGGGGGAGGGTAAGTGTACTGGAGCACTTAATATTTTTTAAAAAGTTTTTAAGTGTCTGGTGAGAGCCTCATACCATATGAGATGAGTATTTTAACCATTATACAGATAAAGAACCTGAGGTTCAGAGAGGTTAAGGGATCTCCCCAGGTATCATGATGAGTATCAGGTAGAGGTAAGACACTGATCCATGTTCTTCTGGCTCCAAGTTCTCTGAGCCATGATATCCCCAGAGATGTTCCTGAGTCTCTGAGAATTAGTCCAAGGGATTCCTTTCTGTCCAGCCTCAGCAAGTCCCAGGGCTACCGTACACTTATAGGATGGTGTGGTCCAAGAAGCTGGGAGGCCTGGTAAGCTTTGGAGGAAGTCCATTTCCTCAAGGAAGTTCATTTACTGCCCACCTTACAAATTCTACCTTTTCTGTCCCCTAAAAGCAATCTGAATCTTTTGAGTACTCTGCTTTAAGACCCAAAGACCAGTGGAGACACTTTCCAACTCTTCCTGTGGAATGGCGCACCCAACCGTCTCTTTCCTCATTTAAGCCTTTGGAAGGATCTGAGGCAGCTCCATGGAATGTTCATATGTGTTGCTTGGTTTGCAAAAGGCAGGTTGTTAGGGGACAGTGCCCATAGGCAAATAGATCAGAAAATACTTGGTTACACAAAGTTAAGCAGGCTTCTTTCCTGAGAAGCTTCCTAGAATCATGAAAATATATCAATAAAACTCCAACAGAGGAAAAGAACAGGAAACCATTTCTAGCCATTAACAGCAGCCCTCTGTCCTACACAGTACCCTGAAGGACTCTTGCTTCTAAGAACACACCTGGAGAAACACTGACCTGAACAACACTTTTCAGAACAAATTTCAATTTGCTTCTTAAAAAATAGTACAAGTCAATTTTCATCTAAAGTCTAACAGCCTCAAATTCCTTTTCAGTGATTTCATTAGAATATTTCAACACACACACACACAAGAATGTTAGCAAGTGCAAAATGCTCTGCAATCCAACACAAACAAAATAGGAAAAGCACAGTTATAACAGAAAGCTCATGCTTCTTGCATGCATATGTGCCTCCAGGCACCAGGCAGAAAGTATATGCATACTTATCCCCTATAATTTAATATAGGGGATATAATTTTTTTATAATATAACCCAAAATATAATATTTTTTAATAATATAACCCAGCAAGTGGGTGTGGTTTAATTCTGGATTTGCTGTTTTATTGTTGTTCTGCTTTTTTTGTGGGGCAATCTTCTACTGAGCTACATTCTCAGCCCCTTCTCCCCCTTCATGGAGACAAGGTCTCATTAAAGTCTTGATCTTAGTGGGACTTGACCTTTCAATCCTGTTGCTTCAGCCACTTAAAATTCAGTGCTAGTATTACAGGTGTGCATCGCCACATCCAGATGATTGGTTGTTTTGACACTCATATTTACAGATGAGGGAGTTAAGAGTCAAGAAGACAATGACTTGTCTCAGACCATAACTGGTAAGCAGCATAAGACCTGCTCACTTTGGAAAAAGGAAATGCTAAGGGGAAATTATGGATTCAGGCAAGGATTTTCAATTGCTGATAACACCATTAGACAAATGATTAATGGGGGTCAGCACCAAATGGTGCCAAAGTACTACCATTATGAATGCTTCCTTTCAGGGCCCAAGAGGAACAATGCACATGGGAGAAACCCGAAGGTCACCATTCTAATCCAGTGCCATATCTCAGTAACACTTATACCACGACAACATTGTTTTCGGGAGCGAGATCCCATAAAGTGCTCGACATCACTATGCTTTTCCTTTAGTCAAAACATTTAACTTGAATGTAAGTGAGACTTTAGATTTATCTTGCCGTTTACACTAAACACAGGGCACAGATGGACACAAGGAAGCAGGCAGATAAATACAGGAGGGCAAGTAACTTAGGGGATCACCTGCCCAATCTCTTAAAAATTCAGTGTCATGAAAACCAAGACTAAGACACAGCAATTTGATATAAACTAACACTCAGATTAGATCCTGGCTTGGACAAAGAGCTACAAAGGACACTCTTAGAATAATTGGGAAAATTTGACTATGCATTTGTATTAGACACAAGTAGGAAATTATTCATTTTAAAAGTGTAATATTGTTTTTCAACCTTTAGTTGTAGTATGTATAGTTGATATTGTGAAGCAGAAAATATTTAAAAAGAAAGAGAGTATAAGGGTAAAAATAACGAGGGGAAAATGAATGTGGTAATAATAAAGAAAAAAGAAAACAAAGATTGTGTATATAGGGGGTGGGGTGTTGCAGGGTAGGGGGAAAAGGGAAAAAATAAGAATCAAGTCATGTCATATTCTGGTACAAACTTTCAATGTTGAATGTGATTATGATGTGTATTCACAATGTACCAATAAACATTAAATATACACTAAGGGGCCAAAGCAGTGAAGCCGGTTATCAAAGGGTGGCAAGCAGGACCTACTTCCAGGGCTCCCTGGCCCCTCACAGGCATAACTAAAGTCTCAAGCAAATCGCCTCCAGGGCTCAGCCGCTCTGCTCAAGTCAGTGCACTCAACTGTGCACTGTAGGGGAAAGGGAACCCACTGTTGAGCAGCCTTCTGCTGGGCATCTGTCCTGAAAAAGCCCCCCAAAGGAAACTCACATCTAATTCCCTCTTATCCCCCAAACCCAGTGTGACCGGATGAGGGCAGCGAGGAGGCTGGCTCCTGAGTGGGCAGATGCGGGGAAGGTTCACCTCTCGCTTCTGCAGCAAAGATTATGAGGCTAGCTGGCTCTGTGATGCCGTGCTGGTGATAGTAGCTGAAGCCGCCAAGGTCCAGCAACCAGAACTCAGCTTTGCAGGCTCCGAAATTAAATTTGTCAGTTCATTGAGGGGTGATGGTTTGGAGAGGAGCTGAGCTGTACTGAACCATACTGTAAAAGCAGAATGACAGTGTGTGGCTTTACAAGGGGTATGATGTGGGCTGTACCCGTTCCCTCCCTGGTTGGCTCTGATACACTCTGGAGAGCAAATTACACAGCAGATTCAGAGCCAGTATCTGACTGGTCAAGGTTTTCTGGTTCCTGGTTTCCCACCTCAGGGTTAGAATCCCCACTTTCTTCCTAGGTGGGAGTGGAGGAACAGCTGCCTGCTGGTTCTCTATTTTCTTAGCTTCCTTAAATTACATTTTCTGTGTACTTTTTATTAATTTTAAGTTTCCTGAGATGATGTTTTATCATTTATCAATTACAATGGCTTCTTAATGAACCAAGAGATCCATTCATGCTTCACACTTGAAAGCAGATTCTAGTTTCGAAACAGGATGGGTGGCCGCTCACTCACTGTGCGTTGATTTTTGTTAGACTGCCGTCTCTAAATCTGGGAGCATTTCTCAAGACAAACTCATGTCTCATTCAGTGCCCTGGAAAAAAGGCTCATCAGCATAAGCACACAAATTTGTTCCTGCTTCTTTGATAACTTTGAATAACAATCTTTTACGCATGGCGCTCTTACTAAGAGGTCAATTTCTTGCTCCCAAGAAGCAGCAGCTAGGCTACCACACAGAAGAGAAGCTCGGAGCAGGAATTTGAACAGAGCAGTGCCCTGGGGTCTTATGGGAGGCAAGTTCCAGAGAAGCAGGTCACAGAACTTTCCTTATGGACCTTACTACCAGGCAAGATGAGAGAAAACACAAATATTTCAGAATCGGCTTCAGTACATTAAGACATTTAAGAGAGACACCGAGGAAGAAGACGCCG
>PVIR01001024.1:0-139683 GCA_004026965.1 Petromus typicus | reverse complement strand
CCCTCCTGACTCAGCCTCTTGAGTGCTGGAATTACAGATGTGCACCACCACACTGGACTCGTTTTTCATTTTTAATTTCATTTTGAGTGTTACATAACCTTGACCTTCATAGCCAGGTATTCTATTTCTTAGGCTTTGACAACTTCTAGCAATGCCAATTTCTGATTTTTCTTCCAGCTCTCCAAGTATTTATTAGGGAGCCATATCAATTATATTATAAATGTGCTTTGAAAAAGTACATTCTTAGCTATTTTTGTTGATAGTCCAGCACAATAGTGGGAACTATAAAGGGAAATCAACAAAGCCACTGTCTTTGAGTGGTTTAAAATCTTACTAGGACAGTAGCTCTTCATATATAAAACTGAACAGTGGAGGCCACTTACTGGATGTCAAAACTTGGCACAGGTAATGTGACAGATCCTCTGAAACTACGCAACTGAGAAGCTCATGCATGAGCACAATTAAAGTAGGCTACTGAGGGAGAGTAGGGTTTATCTCCAGGAAAGCTCTGCTGATCAGCTTACATTTCACCTATACTAAGTTTTGCCAGTTTTTTACAATGGACTCTACATCCCTTTTCCTTTTCTGTATTTACATTTCACTATCCACTTAGACTCTGTATTTCCTGCTTTAGTTTGTTTCCTGTTCCTGGGATTCTCCACTCCCAAAATCATACATTTCAAACTTCATGTTGAATGATTTCATTTCTGCTCATCACACAAAATACTACCATCCCACAAAGTTATGAGTTCCTCGTAAAGATTTAATGTCTTCTTCTTTAGGTTCCTTGTCCACCTGTTTTTTTCCACCCTGAATGGAAGCCACAATCCCATCTTACCATTTATAGTATTAAACATTAACTTGAGATGTGTGGCACAGAGCTATGTTTTAAGACATCTTTTTAAGGTGGCATCGCTAAGATCTATAAATTTTTACCCCATTCTTTAAAATAATGAGGGCAGAACATAATATAAAATGTAATGCTTGCAAATTTTAATAGTCTATTCACAGGAAAGTTACTTTAAAATTTGTTGTGTTTTCATTGGTTAATTTTTTTCTCTTTTACATATTTTTGAAAGAAAGATAAAAGTTCATGCTTTGCTTTCTCACATTAAAATCTACTTCAATTTTCCAAAAAGGAAAATGTCTGAAAACAGTTTCTATCTCTTCTCCAAATTTAGGAAGTTGATGAGTAAACATGGAGAGAATAAATTCTAACAAATCCTCTGTGCTGGCAGGGAGATATAGGGGCTTAAAATTCTAGCACACATAATACTTATTAAATTAAGTGGAAGGGAATTGTTCAGTTAAACAGTTACTATTACAAATGGGTCACAGAGACACTTTTTTAAGTCTAAAGAACTTCAATGTGAAACTTTTTTAAAAAATACTTTAAACTGATGATGGGCGTCAAGATGAATGCAATGAGTAGATCTATAAAGATAACTGAACATACGTTCTGGTGGCACGCACCATCTAGGTGATCTAGATGAAAGTTTCTTCCGTCCATCTGTAGAGACCTAGTTAGCCTGGAGACCATCTATGGACTGTCAACTCCTGTGATCTTTGTACTCTAGCAAATAACAAACATTCGTTATTGAATGCTCACATTTTTTAGCACAGGAATTGGTTCTTATGGAAATAATTTAGTTTGTTATGAGTGTAATTTTGATTTAAATAATTCCAATTTCTATGGAAGAATATTAAATTGATAAAGACCAGTGTGTAAAGCATGCCCTACATGTTCACTTGTGTTCTTTGATAACAACATATACACAATGTATCAAAGCATAAACATGTACCCTGTGATTATATATCTTCAAATATAATGTTAGGACGTACAGTAATATCATGAAATAAAAAACCATAGCTTTCTGAGAGGAAAAGCTTTGAAGATATTATATTATCTCCAAGCATGTGGAAGCTCAGAACCTCCATCAGTGAAAGCTACTGATTAAGGAATCTTGGCAAGCTCAGAGCTAAAAGGCAAAATCTAGTTCCCACACTCTATAGACACAATTCCTTGAAGGCAGAGATACGAGACATGGTGTTTTAAATCTGTGCATCTGGTCTTATGAAGTTGAGTTGCCCAAATACTTATTATAAGGAAGACTAGGTCAAGTAAATTTAGTATACAGAAGGCTGTAAATCAAAGAATTGTGAATGTAGATAGAGTATATGAGATGAAGTATCAGTCTTTAAAGAAATTGGTAGTACTATTGTGTTAAACAGAAATCAGCTCATTTGCCTTTAACAAAACTCAATAAGAAAATATATATGTACAAAAGCAGGCAAATATTTTAGGTATTTATTATCCTCTCCTGTGTTTTACTTTCATTACTATTTTCAAGATTGTTCTGTATTATTATTGTGTAATCGAACAGTGTCCTAGAAAAGCAACATATGTAGTGGCCAGACTAAAAGTTTTATCAAGAATAAGTCAAAAAAGAGGAAAATAGCATTTAGTTTAGTGTTGCAAATATTTGTAAAGATGTCAGGAAAGGATTTAAGTAGAGTTCTTAGAGAGTAGGATGTTGTATAGAAAAGAAATCTCAGAAAGGAAATTTGTCCATTCCAAAGATTGGTGGCATTGCTAACCAGTGAGCCCATCACGGAAAGTGTTCAAGCCTTGCCTGAAAGAAAGATCATTCAACACTGTAAGAAAGACAGAAGGGACAGGATGTAGCTCGGCGGCATCGCACCTGCCTGGCAAGCTCAAGGTCCTGAGTTCAATCTTCGGTACAAAAAAAAAAAAAAAAGACAGAGAAAGATTGTGCTTCAGAATTTCAGTGGGTTCTTTATTTTGGTTTTTATTTTTTTAAATATATGTTTGCAGTACATGGAGTCCTACTGTTTCTTCTCCTATCCATCCACGTCCCTCCCTCTGTCTAAATCCTTTTCTTTTTCAGTTTTGTTATTATTATTCTTGCCTCACATTTATAACATACAGTGTTTACATTCCTTATGAACATTTGGTACCTGTACAAGGCATCTCTCTCTCTCTTCCTCCCCCAACTCCCTGCCGCCTCCCCGAGTGCTGGGATTGTAGGTGTGTGCCACCCCTCTCGGCATACATGGCATATCTCAATTCTTCTGATTTCCCCTTCCTCTTCTCCCATCTTCTCACCTTCAGTCTCCTGGACCTCCCTCCCATTTATAAGAGATCTAAGCCCTTGTTTCCTTCTGTGCATTCTTTATTTTGCTTTGTGTTGTACTTTGCCTTTTTCAAATGAGAGAACCCATGTAATATTTAAGCTTGTATTTCTGATTCATTTCACTCGATAATACATTCTCCAGGTGCATCCATTTTCCTACATCTGTCCTTCTTTCTAGGCAGTAGCACTCCATTATATATAGAAGCCACATTCTCTGTATCCATCCATCTGTAAGTGAGGTGTTCCAGGAGTTAGGCGTTAGGAATTGTATGCTTTAAGCATTGGTATGCCTCTAGCTCTCTAGTATGATGTCTGGAAGTCTTTTGGGAAGACACCTAGAGGGAGAAGAGCTGAGTCCTATGGAATTCTCATTTGAGTTATTTGAGAGATCTCTGTGCTAGTTTACATTGCCCTCGACAGTGTGGGAAGTTCCTCCTTCACCACACCCCCCAGCAGCATTTGCTGTTCTTTGAGTTCTTGGTGATTGCCATTCTTTCTGTTTTTTTTTTTTTTTTTATCTTTATTGGTACATTACATAGGCTTATCATAATTGCACTCCACAATGAGGATTTGTACCAGTATAAGGCGCAACTTAATTCTCATTTTTTCCCATAGCCATACCCACCCTACCACCCCCCTATATATATAAAACTTGTTTCCTTTCTTTTTTGTTATAATCTCATTATTTTTCCCCCTTCACCCTATTTCACTTTGAGTATTTTCTATTTCACAATATATAACATACAATTCTAGGACTTATTTAAGGTGAAAAATGAATAATCACATGTTCTACAATAAATAATCATTTATACTGTAATTGAGTGAATTATTTATGGAGCCTGAGAGCGCTCTGCAATTTAGTGACTGGAGAGTGAGATGCGGAGCCCCACGGTGAGATTCGGATTTGAATGAAAGACTTCTGGCCTGGAATGAGACAGGAGCCCAGGGTTTTCACCCTGGCCTGGATAATGACTGTGTAACCTGCATTTAACTTTTGATGATCTTAAGAGCTCAGCTAGAAAACGTTGCATTATTCATCACTAACGTGTCCATCACCTTCATATTTTACAATTTCCAGGAATGTGCAGCTGTCAGCTTGCCTACCCCTCATCTAACCATCTGCCTTGGTTAACTTCCTATTTTCCTGGAACCAACTGCTCAGTACGCCATGTGCGCAAATGTCATGAATTAATTTCAATGCATGTACGAGGCTTTATTTTCTTACATTCTCACATTAGTGTGTGTTTGTACTGGGTGGAGGTTCTAGTCATCTTGGGGAAGGAGCACACGGACATAATACAGCTTGTTTTTATTCTTACTCCCTGTGCCTTTCCTCCCTCCTCTGATTCACCTTTCGCCATTTCATTCTTGTGGATATTATTCACCTTAGCTCATGTTTATGACATTTAATGATTACATTTGTTGAGGTTATTAGATTTCTGTACATTGCATCCTGACTGCGGGTCTGAATCAAGGTAAAAGAAACATTTTATCTACATTTATCTTCAGAAAGATTAATAATGTGCCTTGAAGTATGTGTGTTAGCCCCTTAAACTGTCATTATAATATGATTCTTATAACTATGTAATACTTGGAGAATTTGTGGCACCCAGAAATTTAATATTCAAGGATAAATTTATGCCCAAACACAGAATAAATTTGCAAGAATATAAAATTCAAAGAATGGATGTTCATTACTGATTTCCTAATTTTAAATATGATATTTTGCTTTAGTCTAAAAGATTTTTGCTATTAAAAATGAATTGCAGTCTTCATACTTATTAAAGAATAATTTATAGAATTATATGCATTTTTGACATCACTTTTTGGGTGACATTTCTATAAAGATAAAATTGTCTATCTGATTTTATTGGCAGAGTGTACATTTTTTTGCATCAGAATTGGAAATACTCAGTATTCAGCAAGTTCAGTTATGGCCTTGCATTGTAAATTTAATTTAAGCCTTTCTTACATGGGCCATAGTTTACAATTAAAATTATTTTGTGAAAAATACTAGTCAATCCATGTCTTAAGAAATGGTCATATCTGAATATTATATAAAATACTATAAATTTTATAATTCTAGTTCATAAAATGGAGGTTTTTAATTTTCACAGAACACTTGTAACAGGAGATATTTCTTAACACTGAATTATCATAGAGAACAATTTGAGTTGCACCTGTTCATGTGCTGAATGTTATGTTCAGTGAGTTAGAGTATGCACACAAAAAGCAAACTAGATAAATATCATGTGATGATGAATATTTTTACAGGAATAATCAGTGGTCTTTTCATTCAAAGACAATCATCATGTTGCACTTTAAAATTAAGTCATTTTGAGATGAAAATATACTATGATATGTATCTGGCCTCTTTAACCCTTATTTTAGAGAACCTCGAATAGACTTTTCTCAGCACATCATCAGTATGAACTGGACTTCAGCCAATGCTCTGAATGTACTTGTTGAAGAGGCAACAGTTCTCACTCGAGATACAGAACTGACTGCCAGGGGACCTACTGAAAAAACAAAATCAAAGTACCCAAAGGGATTTTCAGAGTCCCTCTCATGGCCTGCCGACTTTAGTACAGTATTTCTGAGGAAACAGCTATGAACAAATAACTCTGGGAGAACTCTCTAAACTGAAACACCTTGGAATAAAAACTGTCCCTCTACTACCAAATAAAAGTGTACTGTTGGGACTGTCTTTGTCCAGCATTAATATTGCCTCTTAAATTCCCAGAATTTGAATCAATAAAATAATGACCAATAAAATAATCAAGCAAATGAAATAAAGTGATCATAAGATGAGTACTAAAACAATGATTAAAGATAGTTTAATGCTTACAGGCAGGGTTGTTATGATACTCAAAGGATAGAATCCATTAAAAAAAGTAAATCATTTTATATAGAATAAATATATAATAAATGCTAGATTAAACTCTTGCTTATCGTAAATCAGTTGAGAAGATCTCACTGAAATACTAAGAAAATCTTCAACTCATTTGAGAATCTGAAGCACTTACATTAGAAATTTTAACTGATCAATTACTAATTTTATATAATCATATAATTTCACTCTGATGTTTACTTTTACAAATTTCACTTCAATTTGTCCATCATAAAAACAATGCCTAAATTCTAATAGATATTCCAAGTCATAAATGATAAAAACTATTATTTTAAAGCATACACTCAATTTTCAGGGACATGTGGAATTTGGGAGGATTAGTTTGTTTTTCAGAAGTTAATTTAACTTTCACATTATATATTTTGGTAGGAATAAGCAATTATATTTATAGACATTCATATATCTATCAACTAACATACTGGAAATCTAGTTAAGCATATTCTTGATTTAATTACTTTTGTCATCCTTTCTAATTGCAGCATTTTGAAGGTATAAATTATATAGGACTTACAAAAACTCTCAGCAATGTATATAGCCATTAAATAAGATAACCAAGAAACAAGGTTTTACTGTCTCTTATGAAGCACACTTCTCAGTTGTCTAAGTGTTCTTCAACTCTTCAAGAAGCTCCTGAATTTAATCTTGCCATAATCTTTAGCCATGAAGCCTGTCCAACCTCAGTGCCAGAAAGGAAGTAGCTGACATTCTTCTCTCCCCACTCCCATTAGCCTTATTAATAACTTTAGGGGAAATTCTGCTTTGATCTGCATTATAAGAGCAGTTTTTATATGCAAAAGAGTACTAAAATTTATAAGTGAATATTTATAAGTGAATTTTACTAAAAAAATAAAAAGAAACAGCCATGCAGACCTTTGTTAACTATGAAGAAAACTGTCCTAAAAAAATCAAGGAATAAAATGTGTTTCTAGATGTATAAGAAAAGCATCATAAAAGTCAAAAGTTGTTAACTTTACTTCATTGTTATATTCTATTCTGTGAAGGACTTCCTTATTGGGTAAAACTGAATTGGAATTCTTCAGATTTACAATTAACAATGTGACATTATCTGAAGATGAACTTAAAATATATTATTTCTGATTATAACTTGCTTCATCTACTAGAAATTAGAAGCAACATAAGAAAAATTTCATTATAATTGGCCTGTCAGTTCTACTTGACTGTCTCAAATAAATTACCTTTAAGTTTAAGGTATTTAAGAGTTCTCTATAGCTTTCAACTATGGTAACTCCCTTAGACCTTGAAATGACATTGTTATGTTTAGAAGTTTTAAAAGATTGTATATATGAATATAAAATATGTTGGTTAATGATCTTTGTAATGAGATACAAATATAGTTAAAATATATGTTAAATATACATAATAATAAATTTATCTTTTTAGCCACACTTAAGTGACCAATTCAGAGACACTAAATAAATTCACATTATTGTGTAATTGTCTTCAGAATGTCTGCACCTCAAACTGAAAATCTGTGCCCATCACCCAGTAATTTCCCACATCCCCCTTCCTTTCAGCTGTAGGCAACATTCTGCATTCTCTCTGGGAATTGCAAGTCATTCATAAGGACAGGATCATACAATGATTGTCCTCTAGTGTTTGGCTCATGTTTCTTCATGTAAGGTTTTGAGGCTCATCCATGGCATAATGTCTGAATGACATTCCTTTTTAAAGCTAAATTTATTCCACTATAGTTCTATCACATTATATTTCTCCATTTCTTCATTGCAAGATATTTAGATTTTTCACTTTTCATAAAGATTTATTATCTTAATATAAATGTATTTTTGTTGTTTTCTTTGTAATCTAAACACCTAGCACATTGTAGGAAAGTAATAATTATGTACTGAATGAGTAAATAAATGCAATAAAATATAAGAATATTCAGCTTTTAACAATTTCAACTGTAAGGTTTGTTAGTTTATAAAATCCACGTCTTTGATTTGGCATTATATAACAAAAACAAAAGAAACCCTCCTCTCACTAGTTAGGCACGAGCATCTCAGATCTTCCTGCTCTGTTTCCAACTCTTCCCTCCTGTGGCCTTTCACAGACTGAACCAGATTCACACAGATGCAAACTGACCACAACTACTGCACATTGCACAGACCACTTTTTCAGGAATTTTCTGACATTATAGTGTAAGATGTCACCAGAAAACCACTCAGGCCTCATACACGAACCACCTAAAACTGTGAAGGAATTAACAGTAGTGATTGTAGGCACATGGCTGATCAATAGCGAGGAAGAAAATGTATAAAAGATTTTGTTGGCTCAACTGCTGGACTAACTTATAACACCTTCCTGCTGAGAACTCCTAAATTTCTCCTGAAACACTTTGCATAGAGATCTAGCACAGTATCCTTAGAATCAGCTCTGCATGGAAGATTCTAGTGCTTCAAATGTGGCGATCAGACTGTTCAACTGACTCGTGTAGTCCGTGGAAAAGCAGGATTAACTTGAGTGGATGATCGAGAGTGATGGTTAACTACTGCAAACTTAGGTGTTTACTATAAATTTAGAGTGGAGATTCTAATAGAGCAAAGACATTTTCCTCCATATCCGTTAGTGAGAAGAATTTAGAACAATTCACTTTTATAGCAGCACACATTTACTTTCTGACCTCAGAGCCACACTGACACATGTGCCATTGTCAAGATACGGTCATCAGGGACCTCGAAAATCTTTACATTCTGAAGAACAGCTCACTGGTCCACCATATTCATGACATGCTACCAGTTCATTTTGGTGAACAGGAAAATTTAACCTAATAAAAAAGATCAAATGTCACTTAAAACACTGTGAAAGTCTTAGCCAGGTTAATGAATTAATTAGTTATAACTTATCCTTATCCTATATGCTACTATAGGTGACAGTATTTTCCAGTAACATTGTCTTCACTTCCTGTACATCCTTATTGGGAGCTACGTTTGGGCCATCAGATCATTTTTAATAATCTCTTCTGAGAACCTGTGGTTTCAACTAACAACACTTTCAGTGTCCTTTCAGCTTTTGCCCACTGGCCAGTTCTACCACATCACTCCCATATATTAGATTTTGGGGGTTATGGTACATATCTTTCCCAGGTAACTAAATTTTTAAGCTCTAGTACCAGAAAGAAAACCTGTACTTGAAGTATTATCTAATTGCTGATACTAAGATAGCCACCATTTTGAGCTTGATTGGCAGAAAGAGCATTTCTAAGTGATGCAAGGGTCAGCTATATGAGGAGCTGCTCATGTGTTACTTCAAGCAAATTTGAATAGCGAAGTTCAGGACTAAAAAGTAATGTTATTCCTTCTCTCCTGTCAAGTGAATGCTCTGAAATGCATCTCACTCTGCTTCGCAGAAGGTCCCGTGGAATCAAAACTATCTATAGCAGTGGACGAATTGATTATATATATTCCTATTAGCTTTTCCCTGAGTCTCTTACCTTTTCACTCCCTTTTTACCTCGGCTGCACTCTACAGAATTCTTTCTTAAATAAGCTACTTTCATGCAGACTTTTGTCTCAAGTTCTAATTTTAGAGTACTTGAGAAAAAGAAGACACATTTCTGCTTTGATTTGCAATTTGAAGTTTCCGCTCACTGTTTTCAACACTGTTTCCTGGTGTGGAGTGGAGATTACAACGAGACTCTTTAGACCAATTGGCTTGACTTGGCTGTGTCATATCAGAAGGGTGAATGTGTAAAGGTAGCTCACTGTGAGATAATTATAACTGCAGGTCTCTTCTCCAGGTCTAATACTTGTCAGAAACATAAGGAGTAATCACATTTGTGAAAGCAAAGTGAATACCATACAGAGGACAAATAAAAGAAAAGTAATAACTAAATAAATGTAACAATAAAATATAGCAATATGATCTAGCAGTGCTATAGGTAAGAATTATTTCATTGCCGTGTTTTTAGTCAGAATTACCTTTAAATCATATTCTCGCATATTCTTAGTAAAATTATATGTCCATATAGAAAATAAAATGCTCTGAAGTTTCCATTTTAGTGTAGTCAAAGTCCTCAGAAGTCGTTTAAATGAATCTCTGAAGATGAAACTTTTTTTTAGTTATTTGAGATGGTGTCTCACTTTATAGTTCAGGCTGGTCCAGCACTCAGCCTTGAACTCAGCAATCCTCTTTCCTTTGCCTCCCAGGGGCTGAGATTACAGGTGTGAGCCACCATGCCCAGCACTGTGGTATGTGGTTACCAGGGAACGAAACCAGGACCTAGAGCTTGCAAGGCAGGTGCTGGAACCACTGAGCTAAATCCCCAGCCCTAGAAGATGAAACGTTTAATGTGTTTCTGTGAATTTCCATAGTTGGAAATTTGAGGCATAAAAGAAATGAATGAAATATTAGATCATAGCAGTGAGAAGCCAGCATCTCAAAAGTGTCTGGTATTTCATAAACAAAAAAAATTAAACAGGAAAAATATATTTAATGATCATAGAAAATATTAATAACATCAATGAAATATATTGTGATGAAAAGATATATCCATGAAACTTTTGAAAAATATAGAAATCAACTGAGCAAATAATTTGTAGAAGGGAACTGTTCAGAGTCATATATAATGAATATTCATTTATGACAACAGTGGGTTTGAATGTACGTATACACTAACAAAAATGTGTGATAATCAATTCTGATAATGGTGCTATTGATGAAGTATAGACTTTAGCTAATTTCTTTGAGAAATCCATTGAACAGTAGGCATTTAAAAATTTCAAAATTGTCCAGCTATTCACTCCAATTGTTTACTGCTATGATTACAAATTCAATAAGTTGACACTGCAGGTTTTCAAAGTGTCAAATGAAAATATGAATCTTGAGAAAGGCATTTCAGAACCTTATCACCAGCACTAGTGATACGGAGCCTATGTAATGGTATCATAGGGTTAATGACATGGTTCATATTATATTATAGTTTACAAATTTGGAAACTAGGGCCCAATGAGGCTAAGTAATTTTTTCAAGAAAGATCAAACACACACATGACAGTCCTAAAATAGATTATTGCATTATCTATCATGAAATCAGTTATTCTAACCAGTGATTCCTCATTCATTTTCTCATCAGATTTTAAAAGCTTGTTCTAATTTTGAACATTTAATTTGATATTCACATAATTTCATATTAAAATTTAATTACTTATTGAAGATGAAAGCTCAGCTTGACTTCTAGTGATCTCTCCTTTTCCACCAAACTGGTTTGTCATTTGAGAGTTATATTTTAAATTAAAATTAAATTAAATTAAATTAAAACTCAAATCAAAGAAGCTATGAGGTTTGCTGTTATATTTTTCTTTAAAAAGAAAATTGAACATGTATTAGAAGTATGAATCCCTAAATTGTTCTGTTTGCCTGCTCATAAATATTGACAAATAGTTCCAGAGTACATATTCACACTTAAGCAAAATAAGTTTGAATGGCATAGTATGGTAGGTATTTGGGTTATAAATCTGTCTGTCTGGGAAAGGGAAAGCACATGTATGTTTTAACCACAGCAAAGAAAGTGTTTGGCATGATCAGAATTATGTTTCCATGCTGAACACAGAGCAGGATATTATCAATGCTACAGAAGTGCTTTGGTCTTTCTGGAGCTCATAGTACACAAAGGACTGGAATTAAAGCAATAAAAGGTATATTTTCAGTCAAAATAATCAAAGGATAGATCGACTATCAAAGAAAGCAAGCACATTGAGTTCTCCCAATAGGCCTCTAGATAGGGAAATAGTTTCTATATTCAAAGAAAGAGGAGAATGTGTTCATAATTTGCTGGTAGAAAGGCAAACTAATTATTTTGCTGGGCATTCTCACAGTGCTTTGTGTTTTAAGAGCTTGAAAATTTGCAAAGTCTTTAGTTATCTGATCATATATGACAATAGATGCTTATTGCACTGTTCCTTATAATATTGGAAACCATTAAATGTATAAACAGAGCAACAGTTGAGTAAAGTATGATAAACTCATAGAACATAGGGCTGTGTAACCCTATATACATCTAAATATAAAAATGTAAAGAGCAGAGAACATGAAGTACTGTCTAGTAGTTTAATCTGTGTATATCAACATAAGTATTTTATAGAATATCAAGAAAGAAAAGCTCATTTCAAGTTTGTTTGGATACATTTAATTGTTTAGTGGGGTGGCATCAAAGAAGAGGTGCTCACTTTTAGTTAATGGAATTTATAAGGTCTTTCCCCTATTATTTAGAAGTAATTTCTAATTTTATGCTGATTTGCTTGAATACTAAACAGATTTTTAGTTAATTTTTTAACTTTAAAATGTGATATTGTATAGCATGAAAGAGATAGAATTTAGTATATTACTAAGCTGTGTACTTGGTTGTAAAGTAAGGCGTGCTGTCCCATAACCAAATCCAGGAAGAGAAAACACATTATCTCTTTTGAAGGATGCAAATATATTTAGTCAAACAAGGGGCTGGCTCATTTGAGAATTTTATAGCAAACAAGGGCAGGAAGTAGTTTGCATAATTTTCTCATGCTTCTTTTTATAATGTTTATCTTTTATAAGACTCTTTAGAACTGTGGCTGGCTACCTGTCAATAATGTGGCCATTTATAGACTCAACCTTTTATTGTTCTCATGCCCTTGACATATAAAAAACAGTCTTAGAAGGCAATGTTGAATATGGTGGATAAAATACTAATTTTAAACTTGAAAGGCTACCTTTTGTTGACTGAAATAAAGATGAAGTTTTGAATGACATGAGAAGAAGAGACACATTATAAAATTCTCTTTAGGGAGAATAAAAATGAATTTATTATTTTATCAACATTTTTGGAAAGTTAGGGAAGAATTATATTTAAAATACTAATCCGTGTTGGGGCCGGGGAGTTAGCTCAGTGGTTCTGGTGCTTGTCTTGCAAGCGCAAGGCCCCGGATTCGATTCCCCGGTAACCACATAACAATACTGGATGTGGAGACCCACACCCAGCAGCAACCAGTACCACATACCACAGTGCCGGGCGTGGTGGCTCACGCCTGTAATCCCAGCACTTGGGAGGCAGAGGCAGGAGGATTGTGATGTGAGTTGGAGGCTGAGCTCAGGGCCAGCCTAAACCACAAAAGCAAGACCCTGTCTCAAAAAACCTAAAAAAAAAATAAATAAATAAAATAAAATAAAATACTAATCCGTGGAAATAAGCCAAGAAGTACTAATTTAAAATTCTCCTCATTTTGCATAATTTTACATTGATTCCATATGAAAATATTTGTATTGTGAGTCTATCAATTATGTAAATATTTGGGGTACATAAACAGTTGCTTTAACTTCTTTTAGTTGAATAAGACATCCAGTGTTTCTTTCTAGATTTACATAAAATCTGTCAAGCTGAATGTTCTACACATATTTATTGACCCATATTCTAGAAACATTTCCCATGATATTGAATAAACACAGTCCTACAAATCTGTACCCAGGAATATATTTCCATTTATAAAGGGATATTATCCAAGCCCCTAAGCAAAAAACTGTCTACCCTCTGTTTGGGGCAATTAGATTCCAACTTCCCTTTAAATAATCATGATCAAGAAAAATAAATGAAGAAAGTTCCAAAACCATAGAAATTCTTGCTGTTCTTGTTAAAAAGTAAAACCTTTGTGCTCTCCCACCACCACCACCACCATCCACCTTTCTACTGCTAACCTCTGTCTCAGCAATAGGAGATGTGGGTCTGAGTTTTCACATTTTGGCGAGATGTTTGATGTAAAAAAATAACATGATCTCATCATACGTGGGAGCATTTTTATCTTAGTAGAGCTTCCTTGTCGTGTTTTTAAGTTGTATTTTGAAGCATTTGTGCTCCTTGAAACATGGGAGCTAATTGTGATGACAATTCTTAGTTGTCAGGAGCAATTTCAGACGGGGCCTCCTTGCTCTGCAGTGTGTGATTATTTCAGGACTGCTTGGAGGGCAGAAGCAGACAGCCTTTCATCAACTATACGATGAACATCTGATCTTTAAGAGATCAGTTCATTAGACACATGTGCTGTATCCAAGGTGCAGTGAAAAGATAAGACAGCAGTTAAAACCTGAAGGTAGATGAGCTCTTTTTGGTTCAATCATGATTACATTGCAGCGTTTGCTTTCACTAGTACCTTCATGCATTTTATTCCCTTTCTTTAGTGTCAGTGGATATTTTTTATAATTGTGTATGGAGTTTTCATTGGATATACTACATTTTGGTTCTCAAAGTAAATGACATACTTGGAATAAAATAAACCCAATACTCTTCTATATAGGTAACTAGTTAATAACAATCTATGACAATGTTTTTAAAATGGGGTTTAAATGTATTTGAATTTATAATATATGCTCTTCCTAGTTTTTTAAGTACACTTTACATTTTTTACTCATTATCAGTGTGCAAAAAAATGTTGCAGTTTTCCTTTGTCTTGTTGTTCCTGTGGTACTGGCATCAACTATACAATGCTATGGATGTCGAGATCTGCAAACTAGCTTCTTTCCTTTGTGAACAAAATAAATTAGGAAGTTCACCTAAAAGTTAGCCAGGACATATTTAAGGCTGGGGATTTAGCTCAGTGGTTCCAGCGGCAAAGGACCAGCGTGCGATCCTGGTAACCACATAACAACACTGGGTGTGGAGACTCACCCCAGCAGCAATCAGTACCACACACCACAGTGCCGGGCGTGGTGGCTCACGCCTGTAATCCCAGCACTCGGGAGGCAGAGGCAGGAGAATTGCTGTGATGTGAGTTTGAGGCTGAGCTCAGGGCCAGCCTGAACTACAAAGCGAGACCCTGTCTCAAAAATAAATTTTAAAAAAGATGTATTTAAAACCTAGAGTATAACTCATTTTTTCATTAAATTAATGAAAATACAAAGTTTTTCATAAATAAAACTATAATTAAACATGTGGAAAAAGATGCACACTGATATACTTTGGATCCAGTGAAAAATATCTGAATAACAATCTTTTCCAATAAATTCTAAATTTATAGTATGTCTTATCAATGTTTTATGTATGAAATGGTAATTTTATAATCAGTTTTTCAGAAAGCTATCACCATTGACTATTCAGTCTTTGTACCTGCATCAAAATTGTGAAAAATCAACAGAAAAATAGGGGTTCACGGAGGTCTGTAATTGGGAAAATGTAGTTTCCCCAAACTTAAGAATGAAAACATACTTCCTGGATCCATTAGGAGGTAAATTCTTAACCTCTACAAAGTTAGAAAAAAACCTTTCAGTCTATAATTTTGTAAGTGAGATAACATTATTAAACTTTTACTATTTTAAAAAATGTTAAGGTATTTATCCATTTTATAAGGTATTTTATATGTAGTTAAAATTTATCTCTGAAAATCGGTGTTCTAAATTGCTTAGAAGGCAAATGACATTCTAGGAAGAAATAACAATATTGATACCTATGATAGTCCTTAATCTCTCCAATTATTCTCAAATATGGATATTTATACAGACCTCCAAACAAGATTACATTAAAACAAATGATAGAAAACTTAGAGATTTTATATTGTGTTCATTGTAATTTAATGAACATCTGTATTTTAATTTAATTAAATATGTTATAGATACCACTTCATGTATGATAAACATATAAAAATCAAGTCTTAGATTATTAATGATTATATTGAAATGAAACTTTTGTTTGTCAACTGGAATCTAAGAATGTTCTCAACCTGTTGAAATTTAATTGTAATTATTTTCCTGATTTGACTTCTGATTGTATTCATTTGTTCAGTAAATATTATTGAGGTTATTTTAAGTGTGTGGTCTACTCTTCTTATAAGAGGGAAAGAAGAACCTCTTGTCAAGAGGCCACAGAGATAAAATAAACAGGTATTTGACAATGACTCCATAAACTCATCAAAGCTGCACATGATCTGAGAAGTGTACCTAATGTTCTGACAGTGGAATGGAAAGAGTTCACTCTGACACGACAGCTAGGAAGTATCACTTATTTTCCAGATGACCACCATTCACATGTATTTTATTGATTCACATTTATTTACCCAAATTGTATTTTCAATCCAAAAGTTAGAAGAAACTGAAAGGCCTGGAGTTATACTAAAATTTTATTTATAAGTTTAGCCACTTTAGCAGTCCATTTCTTGCCTAGGATAATTTTATTTATTTATTTATTTATTCATTTATTTATTTAGTCAAGACCTTAGCTTGAAGTCTCAGATAGGCTCAGCACCCCAGCCCTAGGATAATTTTTAAATGTAAGAATTAGCTAGTATTTTATAGTTTGGTTCATAATTAATCAAGTTATTCTAGGAAAGAATATTTGGGGTATGTGTGTTTTTCTTGCACAGCAATCAAACAGACTCGAAGTCTGTATTTGTATTTTCTCATTTCTATAATAAAATATTAGTTTCATTAATAAGCTGATATGCACCCAGTTATATAAACTCCATAAACACATACAATTATTTTTCAGAGCCTATTTGCTATAAAAATCTTCCATCACTATTTTGAGAATAAAAGACTAACTTCTAGTAGCTTGTATTGGCCACTTTCTCTTCACTCCAATAAAATACCCAACAGCCATATCTCAGCGGAGAAGAGCTTCATTTTGGCTCATGTTTTAAGAGGGTTCAGTCTGTGCATGGTGTGCTGGCCCCAAGACAGATGCAGGCTGGAGGAACAGCATCATAGACCAAAGCTGCACAACTCTCATCAGCCAAGAAGTAGAGAGAGAAAGGGGAGCAGAAGACAAGCATACACTTTCTTAGATTATGGTCCCAGTGACCCACTTCACCCCATGAGGCCCCATGCCTAGCACATTTAGCTATGAACCTATCAAACAATTGATCTGTGTCCCCACAATCCAACACAATCCCAAAAGCCCCTTCTTCTTAACACTTGAAAGCTCTGGGGATATTTTAGATCTAAATGATTACACAACTCCTATCTGATTAAATCAATCTCATTGCATACTTAATTGCAACAGTAAAGGACAATAATGTATGAAAATTTTCTTAATCGCCTTTGGGATTTAGTCTCTGAGTTAGTACAAGATGGGTATATGTTTTGAAATTCAGATGTCATGGAAGTTACCTTGTGCCTAATTTGAGAGTTTAATTTAACTATATCTTTGTATGTTATGTTCATTGATCATCAATTTGTTCAAAGACCAGAGAGAAAGGAAATAAGTATCACATATATGTGGAATTTCTTGGCTTTTACAGATATTAATAAATCTTTTACTAAGAGGCATCTTAAGTTTTCTAATTCTAAAATGGAGCAGTTAATAATTCTCCAAGAAAGCATTACTAGCCTTGAATATAGGCATTTTTCTTTGACAAAGTAAAAATAATATTAAAATATCATCATTTATTGCATTTATTGACAAATGCAATAAAGCCACTAGCTTTTACATGCTCATAAAGTGATAAGATCAACACTCCAGGAGATAGTTTCCTTTAATGAATTATAAATCCCACATACTGTAGGTCTTTACATATGAGCTTTGTGATGCAATAACATGAGTGGGTATGCCAAATACCCAAAATTTCTTTTCAATGCAGAAGTTATTAGTTAGTACTAGTATTAGTTATTAGATAGTTCTATCTACAACTTGATTATACCGTTTGTAAGGCCCTAACACAACCATGTTTTAAGTGTTCTTTGTATTAAACAAACATTTAAATCAAACACGATTTTTCACTTATATTCTGTGTAGAGTAGAATGCTTTTGTATGAATGAAAATGTTTAAACACCAAACTCTAAAATCTAGGCTATATCATCAATCTAAAAGAATTGACCTAAAACCTAGAATGACTGTGTTATTCACTCAAGATGTGAACTCACAAATTGGCTCTCCTGCCCTTCTCCTGTTTGTCTGATCTGTAGAATGGCCACTGGCCTCGTCTAATGGTTTTCACTTTTTAACAGAAAAAGCTCTTGTAGCCAAAATTTTATGCATAATCTCCATATAAATAAAAACAAATAGTAAACATAGATCTATAGGAATAGAATCAGTCATGACTCCGGAAGGCAAGAGTAGAGGAGGTGAGGAGGCTGAGGGTGAGCCGTCTGGCCCTCATCTCCCCTCAGGACTGTAGAAGACAGTCTTGGGGAACAAATATCGCAAATGCAGGGAACACGCTTAGAAAATCCTGCCGCTACGTGGCCTTTAAATTCCTTCACAGTTCGAAAGTGTAACTCTCAGTTTGTCAGAGTACTGGAAAGCATATCATCTACTTAGAAAAGAAATTATGTACAAAAAGTAAGTTCTCTATTCTAAAAAGATTTCCGTGGATTTAAATATCATACTAAATCAGCGACTGACGTACCCCATAAAACAGCTCCACAATATGAAGTAGTTCAAATTTAAGAAATAAATACATCGATTAAGCCCCCAAATAACTGCTCAACAATATGCTCAGAAAAACTTTTAGTTGAATTTAAATTACTTAGTTGTCCCTCTGCCTCACTGAGAAAATGAAAAAAATTAATTCTTCAGTACATTTTAAATGAAGATTTTCCCTTCCCATCTTGGTCACTACAAAGTCCACACACACAGCTATTAGATTTCTGCTGTAATAAGTTACAGAACAATAAAAACTGAGGGGAAGGAAGCGTGTTCTGCAGCCCAGTCGACCGCTCAGGAAAAGCCGGAGAAGCAGAGCGGTCGCAAGGGGCTATTTTCTTTGCTCTGTGCTGACATGGATTTGATGAGTGCGAGGCGGGAGTAATGGGTTTTCACTGTGACTAATTTCCGGTGTCCTTTATGAACAAGGATTTCTGACCCTGTAAAACACGGGAAAGAAATCAGAGCAAACTTTTGCTAATCCCAAAGGCATCCGAAGTGAAATGGCCCAGCAGTGACTGTATAGAGGCAGCGTGACACGGTTCCCCTTTTGTGAAAGCACTTAGCGGAGATCATTACTTTCCGACAGCCTCTTACAGAGACCTATTTTACAGCACTTCAGGGAAGTTCATTACTAGATCTTGGGACGTCTTTTGGGGACGCGAAGCCGCCTGTCATTTCCTGCCGGCAGCTCTGTTAACTCTTGTGTCGTCCGCAGGTCCGTGGGGCCGGTGCATGGGAGACGCGTGCGGCCCGGGCGGCGTGCAGACCCGGGCCGTGTGGTGCGCGCACGCGGAGGGCTGGACCACGCTGCACACCAACTGCAGGCCTGCCGCGAGGCCCAGCAACCAGCAGGACTGCTTCCGAGTGTGCGACTCGCACAAGGAGCTGTACGACTGGAGACTCGGGCCCTGGAACCAGTGCCAGCCGGTGATTTCGAAAAGCCTGGAGAGGCCCCCGGAGTGCACGAAGGGGGAAGAGGGCATCCAGGTGAGGGAGATCGCCTGCATCCAGAAGGACAAGGGCCTCCCGGCCGACGACACCATCTGCGAGTACTTCGAGCCCAAGCCGCTGCTGGAGCAAGCGTGCCTCATTCCTTGCCAGCAGGACTGCATCGTGTCCGAGTTCTCCGCGTGGTCCGAGTGCTCCAAGACCTGCGGCAGCGGCCTCCAGCACCGCACGCGGCACGTGGTGGCGCCGCCCCAGTTCGGAGGCTCAGGCTGCCCCAACCTGACGGAGTTCCAGGTGTGCCAGTCCGGGCCATGCGAGGCCGAGCAGAGCATGTACAGCCTCCAGGTGTCGCCCTGGAGCACGTGCTCCGTGCCTCACCTGCGACTCGCCAGGCAAGCAAGGAGGAGGGGCAAGAACAAAGAGCGGGAAAGGGACCGAGGCAAAGGAGTGAAGGACCCAGAGGCCCGGGAACTTATCAAGAAAAAGAGAAACAGAAACAGACAGAACAGACAGGAGAACAAATACTGGAACATTCAGATTGGATATCAGACCAGGGACATCACGTGCATTAACAAGACAGGAAAAGTTGTTGATTTGAGGTAAGCTATTTCCATTAACAGGTGTCTGTCTGTCTAGACCATGCATACTTAAGACACTCGTGCACTGAATGTAGAAAATGATTTCATCATGAGCTTTGATATCTATTTAATTTGAGATAAGATCTTTCTAAATCACTAAGGTGTGCCCAGACGCTTCAAAACTGTGCTTGCCCTACCTCCGTCTCCCAGACCACTGGGAATACACCGCCACACCTAGCTCAGATGAGGCCTTCCATGGGTAGGAGTCTATCTGTTGTAATAGTTTTTTTGGTGAACAACAGCACTTACTACTAAATTAAATTAAATATTAAAAACTAGTACAAAGAATCCCCAAGTTTAAGGCTTTTGAGTTTTATGGCATTCTTGATGTTTCTGTTCCATCAGCATTTCTTGAGTTAATTTAAATATTTCAAGTTCTGATGCATAAACAACTTTCCATGAGAAGTTACTGCTTCTGCAGAACAGTGGTGTGTTTCCCACTATAATGACAGAAAACAAAAACAAAGACACTACTAAGAGGCAAAAGTATTGGCATTTTGAATTCAGAAGCTTATTTTAGACACACTTGTAATCTTTCCAATTTTATAGCATTTTCAGAATTACCTTATAAATAAGGTCTGTTCTAAATGACAACCTAGAGAGTTTAACCTAAGAATAATTTTATTGCACTTTTTATATAATGGAATAACTCTCTAGAGATGACAGCAGGAGCCAGCACAAACTAAGGTAAGCAGAGGATATTTAATCACAAGTGGCCTAGTTTAGAAAACATAATTAATTGGCTGCATTTCCTAGATGGAAATTATTTAACAAATTATCTTTGGGTACATAATGACTGCATTATGAAAGACTAAATCATGTTTGATTTATTTGTTATGAAAATAATATTCATTGAGGATTATCCAAAGGATATGATGTTCTCTGGACATTCTAAATTTTGCTCTTGGATAAGACAGGCCATCTGGGAGTGGCTTATCTGGATCATTTGCATAACTGTCTTTTCTGAATTATTTATGAAGTTATGATCTGGAGTGAATGGAAGAAATTATAGAATCGTTATTCAAAATTTTATATCATATTTATTGGAGAAATGACATTGAAAGTGTCATCTCCTTTATCACACAATCTGTTCTATTGATTAAAAGCAGGAGATAAATTTTACTGATGTTTCAATCCATATGCTTCCAGTGAACAGCTGGTTCATTTCCTCATGGCCTCCAGAAGTCTTGTCACATCACATTTTTCTGTTCACTTTGGTTGTTGAGAACTTAACTCGGTGTGTTGTTTACTAATACATTCCTCTGTCTTTATCTTTTTTTCTCACCCTCACTATTCTGCCTTTCTTCTGTAGTGATTTTGTTATGTATGGATTTTGCAGTATAGTCAAAATCCTCTTTGGAATAGGATACATTTGAAAAAAGTGAGTAAACAAAAATAAACAAAGGATTCACCTAAGTTAATAGCCTCCTCTCACAACAGCGTTTCTCTAGATGCTATTTTTAGGATATTTGATACCTGGTCCTTCTTTTGTACTTATACAAATGTCTTTTATTTCAGCTGGACAGTGGATAATTTGCTCCTTCTCCATTTCAGTGTTGCCATTCCAATTTTCAGGTCTTGTTAATGACTGTTTTGTCTTGTTTTATTTTGTTTTTTGGTCTTCATCCACAACTCTTTAAATGTATGTGTGTGCTATATGTATGTTTTGTGTGTGTGTGTGTGTGTGTGTGTGTGTGTGTGTGTCTGATTCTCTGTCACATCCATCTTCAACTAAATCCTTATTCTTCCTAATTGTCTTTATTCTGACTATTCCCTGACCTTTTTCTTGGAGTATTGCAGTTTTCTTAGTGGATGGCCCCCACCCACTAGATGAATGAGCCTCCAAGGCGGCTCACCTTGTCTCCTGCTGTCCCTGGCTTAGAATACAGGAATATAAGAAAAATACCCCAAATCCAATACATTTCCTAGACACACACAACCATTAAAAACTATAATAAATGTAAAAGATTAAAATATCTATGTGAATGTAAATAATCCTAATTATGTAGTTTTGCCCTTGATGACAGACTTGGGAAAGTGCCCAAATTCACGTTTGCTGTGTAGAGTAGTTAGCAGGTGTTGCAATTGTCTTCACACCATTGCTGTGAAATTTGCTAAGGTAAATCAACATACAGACAGAACAGGCAAATACTGAAAATAAAAACAGGACAGATTCACTTCATAAGATATGCATTATATCATGGTGATAGCAACAGAATGGCAACAATTGTATGCTGGTGACTGGGCAGATGAAACAGAATAGGATCTACAGAAAATATTCCCCAGATTCTAAACTCCTTTGGTGCAGGAGCATTTCTGTTTTGGAGGAAATGCTATGGCTTGACAAACTCTTAGAGGAGAATTGGTTTCTCATATGAAGGAGAAGAGGAGCAGAAGGAAGCTGTACCTGCCTTTGTCACATGTGATGTCAAAGCTTGGGTTTGTTCAAGCCTTGAAAATGTGGTTTTAAAAATACTAGAAGAAAAATGAATTTTTAAAGTCCTAAAAGTAGGCAGATTACATAAATTAGACTGCAGAGATAATATCAGAAAAAGTTAATGCATTTGATTACACTGTGTTTAGAAGAGAACATTTTGTTCAGAGGGATTATATATCTCTTATCATATTATATGTATTATATATATTTATGTATCATATATGTAAAAATACACCACACACACACACACACACACACACACACACACATATATATATATATATATATATATATATATATATATATATATATATATAAAACCAGGAAGCAAGTTGAAAAACTAGATATAATCCTGAAAGGGCCAATTTTCTTGATATGCGAAGAGCTCCTACAAATCATTAATAGAAAGGTCTATATTATTTAATATATGTGCACACAAACAGTGGATCATATCACAGAAAATTATGCTAACCTTGAATCATAGAAATTTTAAAAATGGATTTATTTTTAGCTGTCAGATTAGTATTCAGTGTTCGACAGTTGTACAAGAATCATGAAGACAGGACACGATTTCAGTGATTCACCATAAGGCTTCATAAGAGCATATGGCCACGCTCATGGTTGAAGTGTATTACAGTTAAAGGGTATATGGCAAAATCAGCAAAGGGTACACGTGTGTGGAGAAGTGCAGGGGAAACCAGGTGCCAGGCCTCTGAATCTTCTCCTGCGCAGTTTCCCAACGTACACTCAGTTTCTCCCATAAAGAGTGGCTGCAACAGCACACACAAGATGGTACTTCACAGCCAAGCTCTTTGGAAACTCAGCCCCCCAGGATTTTTTAGAGACTAGTGACAGACATCTTTTACCTAGTATGTACAAAATGCTAAATTCCAGAAGGAAAGCCAGTGTTTACCACAAACCATATTGTTTACATGAATAGGTTAGGCAAAGCAAGCCACTTAGCAAGACAATTTCATGTCAGTGTAGGAAACCTTCCTGGTTAGGATTCCCTACACAAGCCAGCAGCAAAAGGGACCCTGTTCAAGAAGGCTCTTGTTTGTTTGTTTTGGTTTTGGTTTGGTTTGGTTTTTTGAGACAGGGTCTCGCTTTGTAGTTCAGGCTGACCCTGAGCTCAGCTTCAAACTCACATCACAGCAATCCTCCTGCCTCTGCCTTCCGAGTGCTGGGATTACAGGCGTAGCCACCACACCCAGCACTGTGGTATGTCATACTGACACTGCTGGGCATGAGTCTCCACACCCAGTATTGTATGTGGTTACCAGGGATCGAACCCGGGTCCTTGTGCTTGCAAGACAGGCACCGGAACCACTGAGCTAAATTCTTGGCCAATGCTTTTTTTTTTTTTTTTTTTTTTTTTTTGTACTTAAGAATGAACCTACGGTTCTTATGCTGAACTACAGTTCCAGCCCTTTTCTACATTTTATGTTGAGACATTATCTTTCTAGGTTGCTACAGTGCACAGGCTGGGTTAGTACTTATGTTCCCTCTCCCTCAGTTCCTCAAAGTGTTAGGACTATAGACATAGACCAAGCAGGACTTTAAAGGTAGAAGTGTCAGTTTGTTGTATCAGTTCCTTTATGAATAGTAATATTTAATATTAAAGAATTCTTAAAAGGGAAGAAGCACTCAAAATTGATAAAATTTATTTATACAGTGTAGAACCCCGACTTATGGATTCAGTTCATTTCCAAAGGCTGGTTGTAATTCAGGTTGGTCAACTGAAGGCTCAAGTGCCTGTACACAGCCTTCGATCTCTCTCCTGTATATGAGAAGATCTCAGTGTTCAGGATTTTTCAATTAACCCCACACTGGAAAGGATGTTGTAATTTTCCTTCCAGAACTCTTTAAGAGACCATCTGAAAGCACAAGTGACTATCGTTCAGGTTTTAACTAAGACCTTGAACATAAGTTAAAGCTAAAATTCTGCTCATAACCCAGATAGTTTGTATGTGAGGCTATTTGTAACTCGAAGGCTCACTGACTACATATACAATATGAGACACTTAAGTTTATAATGGGAACTCAAAATTTCTCATCATCTCTTGATATCCTAAGTACTGTAAGAGTAACACATTACTCACATGTCTGTGATGATGCTGATATAAAGAGAACTTCTACACTGAAATTTATGGAAAAGTACAATAAATCCAAGTATGTATACTAAAAGTGCATGTAGTTATACCAGCTAGGTTTGTGGAAATGTGTACCCTGATGTTTACATATGGATACAGTCAACTAATCATCATTTCTCAGAATGTCAACATCTTTAAATCATGTGTGATTATCTATATTTAGCACACTTTGGGGCAGGAATATATCTGTGAAGCCATCAGAGCCTCAGTATATACATTACTTCCCACGGTTTCCTCTTACTTTATTATTATCATGCAATTATTATTTTGAATCCAGCACACCTAACAGTAGATCTACCCTCTTAACATTTTCAAGTATGCAGTACAATGTTGAATACTTTTAAAGTGAAAAATCTATCACAGGACAGCTGAGCAAAAGGAGGACCTTGGGAGCACTTTAAACTTTCACTGTTTGATGTTTAAGATATAAAAATCAAACTCTCTAATGATTCTCCCACATATACTCAAAGACTATTCTGTTTTCCTCACTTTTCCTTGTACAGACATAACTCTCCTGCACTTGACTTATTTGTTTGCTTCTCTTGTTGGTGTTGGTATGAGAGCAAGTTTCCTCTGAGAACTGGCACTTCCTGGAGTAGTCTGGCTGCCAGCTGGGCAGTGACCTCGCGTTTTCTTGGCAACTAAAGTGACTTCACCCATTGTTTTTATTTCTTTGCTTGAATTCCACTTTCCTGACATTAATAGAACTGAGTTTCCCTCTGACATACATACACAAAACAGTTTTAAATCAGAGGAAACATCGTCAAAAGGAAAATAATTCCCATAGGGTAAGGAAATAAATCATTAAGTACTATTTGCTTAACCTAATTGGGAATATATTTACTCTCTTAGAGTTTACTAACTACATTAGTAATTTCATGTGTTATTTTTCATTTGCTTCTTAAAATTACTGTTCATCTACAGAGCTTTGTAGATATCTACTCAAACCTTCCCCATACTCTATTATTTTTCTCAAGATTTGTATCATTTTAATATGTGATTCTTTTTCCCTAATATTTATTTCAGAGAAAATTTCTTCTCTGTTTAATATAAATATGATACAAGGTTTCCAAAGGATGTAATCAGAAAAGTTGCTTGTGTAGCATTTATGCGGATTGTAGTTAAATTGAAAAGAGTTAAATAGTTGTGCTATGATCAATACAAGAAACCTTTGTATTGCAAAGATCTCAGAATGTTGACATAAGCATGTACAGTGACATGTACTGGAATAAAGAAAGCAAGTTTTTGATAAAGAAAAAGCAGTTATATCTACCAAAAGTTGAGACTAGTCTTGGTCAGTGGTGTCGAACCTAAGGCACACACATCAGTTGTTTTTCTTCTAAGGAAATGTTAACATACGAGTTGTGTTTTCTAAACTAAAACGTCAGTCTTCAGATTTAATTACAGGGTTGGCACTTTGCAATGCGTAAGTGGGTCTGACAGGCACTTTGGCCACACGTCTCTCAGCAGGTCATCTTCATAGCTCTACATCTTCTCTTCGATTTTACAAAATGTGTCAAAGCTTTCAAAAAAGCTGCTGAAAGCCATAGGCCAGACTCCAAGCTGAACTATATAAAGACCTGAATACAAACTCTTGACAGGAGAAGGGTGAAGATAGAAACTGAAATAGAGGCATACCTCCTAAATTACGAATATTAAATGTGAATGTCAGAAGTTATTATCAATGGTATAAAATTTGTAACTATGTTTGCATTTCATGCAATATATTATATGCTAAGACACTCTGAATTTTCTAAATGTTTTCAAGCACTTTTACCAAACACATAGAGCTCTCTGTCAAGTTGGTGGGTTTTAATTTACCAAAGATCTCATACAGTAAAGTTAAATAAGAAACAAATGTCCAGGATATGATGTTTACCTTCGATTTCTGGCTTCCTTCTGCATAGGATGTCTCTATTCTGCTATGAATAACAAGGAAAAATAATAAATAGTATTAATTTAAGTTCACGTAACTCCAAGTAGACCCAGTTATTTTAAAAATCTTTTATGGGTTACATAATGTAGAGTTTCTAGTTGGTAAAAAAAAATATAAAAGTACTTGATGAAGGAATAAATCAAAGATCCTATTTATGTTTGCTGGAGTATTTTGATAATGATGATACAGTTCAATGATGATTCAGTTTACTGTACACAATATGATGGGAAGACTAACCATTTTAATTGAATTAAAACAAAACCAATCTGAGAAGTAGAAGGAAGAGGCTACCTGAGAACAGCAAAGGTTTTGGTATAAGTTAAAGACACAGAGGGCAAAGGACAGCACATAATTTCAGAAAAGATGCCTAGGGCCGAGGATTTAGCTCAGTGGTTCTGGCATCAGCAGCTTGGCAAGCATAAGGTCTCCAGTTCAATCCCCAGTACCACATACCACAGTGCTGGTCGTGGTGGCTCACGCCTGTGATTCCAGCACTCAGGAGGCAGAGGCAGGAGGATTGCTGTGATGTGAGTTGGAGGCTGGGTTCAGGGCCAGCCTGAACTACAAAGCGAGACTCTGTCTCAAAAAAAAAAAAAAAAGAGATGCCTGATGACTTTGAGAGTAAGGAAGAGACAGCTGAGCTTCTTTTCCAGTAAGCCAGGAAAAATGGTTTTTGAACAAGTTTGATACACAAAATGGTTTGGTGCTCAAATTTCAGAACTTAGGAGGCCGCACTGAGACCACACACTGCGAGAAGAAAGCCAGCATCGGGATGTCAACAATGGAGGGATTTAGGCTCAGCGGACAGCGCAGGATCAGTTAAAGGAAATTCCACTTAACAGATTTTGTATGGAGTAAAAAAGAGCACATAAAGTAAAGTAAATCTATAATTAAAAATAAGAAAATTATGATTATATTGTAAAATTTAAAGACACTATGTTTAAAAAGATATAATGATATCAATCACCTGAAGTTTTAAAATATTCCTCCTGGAGTCCTAGATCAGAGGCAAGATTCTGGGAATCCTCACAGACTAGATTTGGCCACTTCCTACCTTACGAGTCCAGTTAGAGAGAAGGGCAGGAGGAATTTACCCAGATGGCCATCCTGGGGAGAAATAAGGAGCAGCGTCTCAGGCCCTGTCTTTACAGCTCTGAGGAGAGCTTTGGGAGTATCTAGAAGTACAGACGAGGGGGCGAAAAACATCCGTAGTAGATCAGTCTTGCGCTCGCCGTGCTGGGAGGTCCTCTCCACGCCGGGCCTGCGGGGTCCTCCTGGCTCTCGTGAAAACCGTGTAGCTCGAGGGGCGTTTGTCTCTCATCATGAGCCTGCTCCAGGCTCAGTTCTCAGCCTTCAGTAATCGCTCTCCCTCTGGAGGAAACCCCTTGCTTCGCAACACGCGATGATCCACTCGCACCAGGGTCCAGTCCTGGAGTCCTGAAAATATCTTGGTTTCATTTAGGTACCAAGCATCGTCAAACCTTAAGAAGGGAGAGTCTAGATCAATTAAGGACTAATCAGCCTTGGAAATAGCGTTTAGGCAGACACTTCTTTAGTGATGAAAGGTCTGTGTGCAGAGCTGAGGCGGCTCCGGACTCAAAGATTAAGACAGCGAAGATGGAAGCCGCAGCCCCCGCGCAGCACCCAGAGCAAAGCAGCCTTTAGTCCCCGCTGAGCACCTCCGCGTGAGCGAGGAAGTGGCAGATGTGAACTAAATGAAGTAAAGGGAAGGACTGAAACGAGTGAACAGAAGCTCCGCCCTGCAGGTGCCGGATCCATCCGCGCGTCCCCGTCGCTGTTGGGGCGTGTCTCTCGGATTCTTGTTTCCTATCCTCTGCTCAGACTTCCTATGGATGGCTTCATCTTCAAATGTAGGTAAAATATGTAAATCACCAAAAATTTATCTTTCAAATTTAGTTATACCCTGATATAGAAGCAAAGATCTTAGCTAAATGACTAATCAGCCTTGATTGGTGCCATCATTATAAATTTACATTGAAATTTACGTCTAAAAGCGTGAAAATTCAGTATACTTTAGTACCAAATCTTTCTTTTTAAATTCCCTGGTTATAATTCTGTGTCTTTGTGCTCTTTGGATTAAATATAAGTGGAGTACAGTGTAATCACATCTTGAAGTATTTATTATTTGTCAGCGATGGAAATAGATTTACTTTTCTGATTATAAAGTGGTACAACATTATCTTTAAACTGAAAACCGCATACTAAAAGAAAAATGAAAAACTACCTAGAATCCAACAACCTTAAAATACCTACTAGTCATTTTCAATGACTACGAACTGTATAACATACACATGAACTATACTACAAAGTGTTATCACACTCATTTCTCTCCTCTTTTCTTTTTCCTTTTTGTGGTACTGAGTATCAGACTTGAGCCGTGTGCGTGCTGGGGGGAGTGGTACCACTTGAGCTAAATCTCTGACACATTCCTCTTTCCTGTACCTGTTAACACCGCAAGCACATCACTGATTCCCGCATGTTATATTGTACTCAGAAGTTGTGTTTATATCACTGTACACATATGAATTACAGGCATATATGCGCACACACATCTAATTTATTTTGTTCAATGTTTTCTTGAAAAAATAATTTTATACTTGGTCAACATTTCTCTGTTCTACTTTTTTGCTAATTAAGTTATAAGGAAACTCTTCTAATTTTTGATGAATAGCTCTAATCTGTTCCTCTTACATTTTTTTATTGATGAGCATTAACTTTACTCCTGTCTTTATGGCCACCATGAACAAGCCAGCAAGAAATATCCTCCTATAAATGTCTGTGTGAAATGGTGTTTTTATTTGTATATGACAGATTCCCAAATGTGAGACTGCTGGGCAGAACTGAAATTTCAAAGATAACAACTGATATTTCTATTACCAATTCTTATCAATATTACTTTTCTCTATTTCTGTGGTAAAGAATCTCTTAATTGTTCTTGGTCTTATGCTTCATTAGTGATAAACATTTTTCCTTGGATTTTCATTCCATAGGGTAGTGAATCTGAGCATTTTGCCGTTTACATATGACACCTCACGTTCCTCTTCTTTAAATCTCTCTCACACTCCATCACTACTGTGTATATTACTCTTCTTTTGTGTTGAGACCTATATAAAGTAAACAAATGATATCTTTTATTTTTGTAGTTTTTATAGTAATTGCTGTTATTTTAAATAGTTAAATATTTATAATAGTCATTAAATGTTTTCAAATTGATCAATAACTCTTTGACTAATATCTTTAATTTTTAAAACACAGATATGGGGCCAGTGGTTTAGCTCAGTGGTTCCATCACCTGCCTTGCAAGCACAAAGTCCCAGGTTTTATCCTCAGTAACCACATACAATAATACTGGGTGTGATGATTCATGCCCAGCAGCAATCAGTACCACATACCACAGTGCCAGGCGTGGTGGCTCATGCCTGTAATCCCAGCATTCGGGAGGCAGAGGCCTGAGGATTTCTGAGTTAGAGGCTGAGTTCAAGAAAGCAAGACCCTGTCTCAAAAAACTAAAAACAAATGAACAACAACAACAAAAAAAACCCCACAGATATGTTTCTTTCCTGATAGAGTAGTATATTTTTAGTTGAGTTTAGAGTGACATTTCTAGTCATGGGTTATACGTCTCCTAGAGTTTCATGAAAGATTTATACTATGCTGTTTTAATTTTAAAGTTACACCTTTATCATCAGTCTGTACTTAATTGTGTGGATGTGTAAGACAGCACTGTAGATCATTGCCTTTCCTTTGGCTATCTGGTAGCATGAGAATCACTTTAAAGTTATGATGTATTCCCATTTATTTCACATATAAATTTATCTTGTTATTTGGAAATCTAATTGTAACTTCTGTGCAACACATAATTGATCTACTTGGCTGCTCCTGTTCAATGTCATGTAGATTTTTCCACCATCACCATACACACTAGGAATGAAGTGCTCCCTTTCCTACTCCTTTTACCTTATGATTTTCTAGTCAACAGTAAGGTCTTTGCACCTACTCGAAGAAAAACTATGATGACTTCTAACTGAGATAATGGCTATGTAATGTATCTCAAACTTTGAGCAAGGCTGTGTTTTCTTTTTCTACTCCTTTCATAATTTATGTTGTGTTTTAAAAATATATATTTATGTAAATTATAGCTATTACTTGCCACATTAACTCCCAAGTATTTTAGAGTTGATTTTTTCCCTTGCTTGTATAAAAATAACTTTAAAAAATTTCCAAATAGATCTATTTATTACTAAAGTAAAACTATAGGATTTATATATTTAACTTTATGCATGTTGCTAATTCTCTTTTAATTCTATAAATGTTTAATACAGTCTGAATGAAAGTAAATTCAGAGAGCATAATGATAAAGCAAATTCCTATGGCACCTTTCTCAGTGTTTATGTCATTAATTTCATTTGCACCATATTTTATTTGCATGAACAAAATTTCAACAAAGATAATAGTTAATAAAATATGTTGTTCCTGGGGGATACATTAAAGTTAAGTGAAACAGTTATTTTTAATTTTAGTACAGAAGTTAAAAAATGATAAAAATCAAGGCACTTAATAATAGTGTGCTATTGAAGTCCAATTGATTTATCTTTAGAATCTTTCAAATACTTAAGAAACCTTAGATTTGCTTTCCACTGGACTGAAATAATCTATGATAAAAATAATTAAAGATGAGAGTCTTTATAACATTGACTATGTTACAGAATCTACACAAATTGAATCTTCTCTCAGGATGTGGAAGTATTGGTAGTTTAGCCTTAGTGCTCCATTAATTCCTAGACAAGCTCTGATCCGGCAAGAGGACCTATTGGTCTTCAAACACAATAATACTTGTTCTTCCTCTCTGACTACTAATTGAGGAAAGACCCTTGATAATGGCAATTTTCAATTAACTCTAGATCTCTTAAATGGCCTATTACTTAAAGAACATAAGTTAACCATTTAATCAAAAAGCATTACAGTTAATTTTCCTTTATCCTAGTTCACTTCCTAATTGGATAGACATTAACATCCAATGCAAGGTAAATCTAATGTAACAACAAAGGCATCGGTGATTGCTGTTAATCGGTGTAAGTGAAATGTTTAGCAGTGTGAAGTGATTGTGGCCTTTGAAACAATAAAACTGTTAGAAATTTATCTATTCCTGAGCTCTGCTAGTATCTATTTAATGTAGTCACAATCTGTGTGCTCTCAGTAGGATCAGGATGGTTTATAATCACAAAGCAAAATGAATGAGTAAGTGAATTCATGATATGTACACATACAAGGATAGTTATTAGAAAGAGATGGAAGGTCTTATATGAAATTTTAAAAACTCCTTTAAATCATAGTTATAGTAATCATGAGAAAAACTAGATTCACACACCTAAGTAGCTAATATAATGGTTTGTATTTGAAATGTGTGTTTCCAGAAGAATTAATGATATATCATATTACAGTGACACACAGATACCCATGTTTATTAGCAGCACAGTTCACAGTAGCTACACGATAAAAACAGCCCACGTGTCTATCAGTAGATGAATGAATAAAGAAATGATGGTATTTGCCCATGATGGAACACCATTCTGTTGTAAAGATCAACTTGATTGCCTCATCGGAAAATGGACGTACTTTTTATTTTTTCATTGTTTTTGTTTGCTTTAAATTTGTTGTTTTATTGAACATTTTTTAAATCTTTATTGGTACATTACATACACGCATCATGATTGCACTACATAATGGGGATTTGTACCAGTGTAAGACGCAACTTAATTCTGATTTTTTCCCATAGCCCTACCCACCCCACTGCCCCTCCATATACATAAAATTTGTTTCCTTACTTTTTTGTTATAATCTCATTATTTTCCCCCTTCACCCTATTTTACTTTGAACATTTTCTATTGAAAACGGATGTACTTTAAGACCATCATGGAAATAAATCAGACATACAAGCTTAAATAATGAATTCTCTTATAAGTGAATCCCAAATTATAAAGAACAAAATAAAAATAGATAATAGGAAGTAAAGAGACAGGTTTTTCTCAAATAAGAGAAGAATTAGATGGAGCAGGGAGGAGGGAAAGACAGGATGAAAAAAGGAATTAGCATGGGTATGTACAGGGTCAACTCCACAGAAGAAATAGAAAAATTGTATGCTGAAAACATGTTCTGATTAAAAAAAAAAGTATGTGTGTTGAAAAAACATTATTTCATCTTTTTCTAGTGAATGCTGGAAACACAAAATTATGCAGAGAATTCAAGAGGGTCTGAAATACCATGGACCAAATTAAAAAATCTCTTTTGGCTGGAGAAAATCCTGATTTATAGATTAGTATGCTTTATTTAAAAAGCAATTTACAGTTATCCTATAAAATACTAATATCAGGGCCACGGATCTAGCTCAGTGGTTCCAGTGCCTGTCTTGCAAGTGCAAGGGCCCAGATTATATCCCTGGTAACCACATAAAACAATGCTGGGTGTGGAGACTCACACCCCCGCAATCAGAACACATACCACAGTGCCGGGCGTGGTGGCTCACGCCTGTAATCCCAACTCTCGGGAGGCAGAGGCAGGAGGGTTGCTGTGATGTGAGTTTGAGGCAGAGCTCAGGGCTAGCCTGAACTACAAAGCGAGACCCTGTCTCAAAAGAAAAATAATAATAATAATAATAATAATAATCATGTTATATCACTGGGATATTTTAAAAAATATTATTTAGGCTATATGTTTAGCATTTGTATTCTGTTTTTCCTTATAGAATAAGATAAAAACTGCATCTAAATTTTTAAAAAACATTTAAATAAATCATGTTACATAATAAAAAATAATCTGTTGGAATTTACAACCTTATTCTTTTTATACTATTTAACAATTTTTCTGAATATATTAGGAAAGTAAGTGGAACAACAAAATATTATTTTTCAAGTGTTTTGAGGGATGTTGTGAAACAAGACACTAAAGAAAGGAGCATAGGAATTAATAGGGAAAGAATAAGAGTTAAAAGTGAGCTACTTTCTGCTATGTAAGTGAACAAGAGGAAATAAGCAATGTAGTCAGTGCTGCTCACACCCAGTTATTCTGGATTCCCTTTCCTGTGTGAGAAAAACTGAGAAAAAATGGAAATTTCCATTTTGGCTAAGACTCTTTAATCTTATGTCATTTGTGAAGCAGATAAAGTAGTGCCATGGTATCCTTGGACCATTTTGCTACAAAACATGTGGAGTAATCTGTGACTGTCTGTGACTGGTATTTAGACCTGCATTCGTGATGTCATATCTACCTTAGTGGAGGCACTGAGATGAAATCAGGACATCATTCTCAACCGAGGGCCCCTGAAGAAAGACTGAGAACCAAAATTCATCTAGGAAAGGGCAGCAACTCTGTTAACAAACCAGAACCAGAGGCCTTTTTGAAATTATTTGTCCTGGGGGATCAAAGCCAGGGGAATTCTATCACTGCGCTATATTGTCAGCCTTTGTTTTACATTTTATTTTGAGACAGAGTCTCTACTACCTTCCTAGCCAGGCCTCAAACATAAGATCTTCCTGCTTCAGCCTTTTGAGTAGCTGGAATTAGAGCCATATATCACCTTACTTGACAGAAGGACTATTACTAATGTTAAAAAATGTACTTACAGAAATGTATATAAAACCTAAGGAATTAGAAAATATTTGTTTGAAATTGTAGTGTGTGATAAAAAGGATCACAGACCAGAAGATAAAGGAAAGTTATTTAATAAGTAGGATTGTAATACTTATAACATATGAGAATTTAGTCACAAAAACATTATTTTTAAAAGGTAGTTTAGAATCTGTGCAGAGAATAAGAAACAAGTAGCAGTCAGATGTTTTGTACATGGTAAATAGTTGGAGAAAGTGGAAGACAACATAAATGTCATCTAATTTCTTGATGGATTTCCTCCATTAAAATAATTAAGATAATAAGGAAATCACAGAGGTCAAGACTATATAATATGATGGATATAATACACTAGGAGACCAGATGAATCTGGATTAAATCAATTTCCTTCCACTTATTTCAGACAGACTACATTTAGTAAAACTGCGCTCATTAGATTAGAAACTGGCAAATCACAATTGTCAAAAGAAAAGGATATATTCTTGTATTAGACAGAGGATCCAGCTAAGAAACAGAAAGCAACTTATAAAGACAATCGGTACACTGTAATTCAAATTTTGTGGCACAAGTTTTGCCAAAGCAGTAATGACGTATGTAAGTGAATTTATTAGTAAATTAGTAAATGAGTTCATCTGGGCTGCAAGGAAGAGTCTATGACAGCTCATTTGAAGCTGATACAAAGGTCATTAGCATGAGGCAGAGGGCAGAATTCCTCGGAGAGTCAAGGCAGCATGGTTGGGTCGTGTGTATGAGTAGCAGTGATGCCTGCGTGCACCAGGGAGCAGCTCCAGTGATCGATCCCTGCCTCTGCCCACCAGTCACTCACCACTCGGTGCCCTAGAGCTGGCAGCTGGGCTCTTGTTGCTAAACAATAAGGAACGACTACCCAACCAGCTTCTACCCACTTTGGGGTGCGATCACATCCCTCTGTGGCATGCAGGCATGCCACCCCTTCCAAGACATCCCATTACGTTTTCCTTAAGAACCCTCAGCCACATTTGCACTTCTAGGTGCAAGAGAATGGGAGGAGGTGGGAGGGTGAGGAGGGAGAAGGAAAATAAAAGTGATTAAAATGCAATATGTATATGTACTAATTCACAGAATTAATGTAAATATTGTATATCATAAGCATATGCTAACAACAACAAGAGAAGCAGAGATACATAGCCATCATCCTTCCATTCTCTGGTGCCCCAAAAGACACATGCCAAAGTGAAGAGAATGGAGAGACACAGTCTATCACATATGAGATGGATTCCTGCTTGGGACATTCAATATTACAAACTTTGGTTCCATTCTAATGTCTCACTCTCAATATAATAATATGCAATTGAACTTAATGTGCCTCTTTTACAAAAGAAAATATGTTCAGCACCTTCTCCAAAGTCTCATTAGTAGCTGCATTCTGTTCCTCCTCCAGCTCAGGTATAATCCAGACTGACACATTCATAAATATTCATTACATTATCTACAACCAACAAGCCCAGTGAAAAGGGGGGAATAATATAGCTAGTGAAAATGAACACATACAGACAGACATGAATAAGATAGAAAAGTTACCTGGTTTCTGCAATTGCTTACAAAGCTCTAGTAGTGATATAACTTTGTTCACTGTGCGCTCAATTTTATTTTTGCCATCAGTGAGCATATCCATGCTTCAGTATCCTTTATTTAACAATTACCAAACATTTCACTTTGCTGTTGGTATGAGCTTATGGATTTGCCTCCGTAACACCTGCAACAGTCCAAATAAACAGTCCCACTGTGGAGTAGCAACTCCATGTGCTGCCAACTGAATAAATCTCCCCTTTCTTTGACAGTTGATTTATTGGTATGAGAATTCAAGAAGAGCTGGTTGTCTTCACAGCTCTCAAATCAGAAGAAATATTGGCTCCTAGTGGAGACATTCATATTTCAGAAACAAAAGCTGGAAAGCAGAATCTCCAAAGTCATAGGAATAGGTAACTCAGAACTTTCAAGTGCATCACTAGGTGTAACTTTTGATTCCCAGAAGTAGTCAGTATGATCAAATACAGAAAATGTTTAAATATTTCAAAGATGTATTACAGTAAAAGACAAACAATTATTAATCCCCTTCAGAATACTCTCCCTTGTTCTGGACACCATAGGCCATTATTCTTACCAATTTCTGAATTCACTATGAAAGTCCTCTTTTGTGTGTCTTTAATTGCCATGTCGTACCAGCCTCAACATCTTAAAACAGTTCAAATAGTTACCTTCCATTGTCATTTTGACTTTTGAGAAGAGCCAGAAGTGGCACAGTGTAGATCTGGAGGACAAAGTGTGTGAGGACATAAACCTGCTTTTATTTCACAAAACTTACCATAAATGTTCTTGCATAGATTCAGAACCTCAAGGCAGTCACATAAAGAAGCTCGCAAAAAAAAAAAAAAAAAAGAATTCCTATAATTTCTTCATAAAGTGGCAAAGATGGGGGAGGGTGTTAGAAGTAAAAAGGTAGCATTTTGAGAATTGAAAACAATATGTTTCTTGCTATAATATTTATCTTATTTTTAAAATTTTTACCACACCCTGTATACCTTTTAGCTCTGGGAAAAATCGGACCATTTATTTGTCGCTGTTTCAGGTGAAACATCCTAACTTCACAGATTATTTCTCAGTCCATACCTTAACTGAAGCTTCTTTTGATCATTTTTCTCTCAGTAAAGTTAATTATATCTTAATTAGAGGGCTCCTCTTAGAATCAGGGCATTCCACTACGGCTATCCCACTGCTTTTATCCATTTGATATCAAATAAAATATGTATTCAGGCAATAGGATGCCATGCTGGCAAATAAGGCATTCAGAAAGCACTATGGGGATGCAGTAGAAAAATCCATTGCTATCAAATTATTGCCCGTTCCAGGATGGGAGGAGCTCCATGCTTCATCTGTCATCTGCCCCTCCACAGGGTGGTGATGTGGTGTGGCACAGGATAGCCCGCCACTGCCAACACGATAGACATGTGAAATGATTATATCCAGAAGATCTGTGAAGGGAAATACGTATTTTTGGCCCATAGTTTATCTTTATCCTTGACAGCCTGGATCCCTTTTCCATGGGCAAACACTGAGGTGACTGAGGAAAAAGCTGACATCCATTTCAGGTTGGCTTGGAGCTGAGAAATGAAGAACAAGTCTGACTTGAAAAATGCTGAGAGTGCCTTTTGTGATTGTGCCATGACAGTAGGTTCCACATCTCCACAGTCAGACAAATGCAGAGCTGTGGCAGCAAAACCTGAAAGACCTAAATGTGCTTTATTTGTATCATTGTTGTGGATTTCACACAAGTCTGTGAATTTACCTACTTTACTTAGAAATAGATTAGTGAAAAACATAGAATAATGGCATAGACTTCCTCTAAAATTCAAAGAGTTCTGACAAATAGTATGCATTTTTCTTGGTCTTCAGAGAAACAACATATAGCAGTTTGACTTTCATGTATCAGGATATGTTCCCAGGACATCTCAAGCTGGTAGGAGCCCTTTGCATTCTTATTGGATCTTTTCTTCCACTTTCCCAACACTGTGGTACTTTAGTGAGTGAGTTAAATAAATTAGTGATAAATGGGTTGACGTTGATGGCGTGGTGCCATTAGCACTCCTTACACTGGAAAGGTTGCAAAGTTTGCCGTACTCTGACACAATCAATTATAGTCCCAGGTCCTTCTTGCAGACCCGTATGACGACTTTGCTATGAAACAGAAGGCAGCATGAGCTCATCGCTCAGTAGCGCCACCTAGAGGAACATGGTATGCTAGCAGCAGGAATCCTGTAACTCCCTTAGCAGTTCAGGACTCACTAGCGTGAGAACTGGAGTCACTGTCATGAAGGGCTCAGAGCTTCTTCTTCTTCTTCTTCTTCTTTTTTTAAATTGAAATCTTTATTGGTACATTACATGTACACATCATAATTGCACTCAACAATGAGAATTTGTACCAGTATATGACACAATTTAATTCTCATTTTTCCCATAGCCCTACCCACCCTACCACCACCACCCCCATATACATAAACTTTGTTTCCTCTCTTTTTTGTTATAATCTCAGTATTTTCCCCCTTCACCCTATTTCGCTTTGAGTATTTTCTATTTCCCCGTGATGGCAGGGAGAGGGCCTTTGGCAATGATTCTATAGACCTGGTTAAGTGCTTAATCTTTTTGGGTCTTAATTATATCTTCTTTCCAAGAGAAGAAGAAGTTGTGTGTGTGTGTGTGTGTGTGCGTGTGTGTGTGTGTGTGTGTGTGTGTGTTTCATTTTGGTATAATCAGTGATGCATCATAGATTTACTCTTCCATCTCAGTGTTTTCTTATATAAATATACAGAGGGATACGGAGATTATTACTTTGTTTCATAAAATTTAAAGCCCATTACATAGCACTATAATATTATTAAATCAATAAATTTATAATACAAGTATATGAATACAAATACAGCATGCATAGCAGCTTTTCTGGACGTAATAAGGTTCAGTTCCTAGTGACTTTTAAATCAATTATGATGTGTATTACTAATATCAATGAATTTTAACACTATATTTTAATACTTTGTAAACATTTAATGTGTAGTAATTACTTTCACAGTAATATTACAGGTCTTTTGCCTTAGCACAGTAAACTATTAATATCAGGACTAATATACTCTTAATAATAGCCTTATTTATCAATTACTATAAAATGCATAACATGATAAAATAAAATATTTTAATATGCCTTTCCTCCCCAAAATGAAAATCTATATATTTAAAAGTGTCATCAGCATATATTTAATACATCACTTTCCTCCTTTGAAATAAAATTTGGATTTATTTCATTTATTTAACATTAAATATTGATTAGATTGCTCCAAAACTTGAAATATATTTGCAACAAAAGATCTATTTTAACTGAGAAATATCTTTTCAATTGTATTAGTTTTGACAAATATCTACAATCGATGTTGAAGCAGAAAATACCTTCAGTTAGTAATGATTAGTGTCCAAGCTATATCTGAATTTATAATCTGATATGCACCATGTCAAATAAGTGTTTACACAGTAAATATGTTGTCCTTCAATTAATCTCTGCTAAGCATATCTGCCATATAGCCTGTATTTTTTAAAAAGAGAAAGATTTCTACCAGTAAAGAGAGATGACTTTGGAACTATGAAGTACACAGCTTGGAACATAGTAAAAAAAAAAAAACTGAGGACAGAAATGGAGCCAATAAGAAGCACTTTTCCATGAGGCTGAATAAATGGTCCAGTAGGAATTCCGATACAGTTGTAATGTCTTTTCCTTTTCCCCATTTATTGCAGTTTATCTAAAGATGGTGATATTTAAGATATTTCCAAATTTCTTCCCTGAGCTTTCTGAAGCCTGTGAGAGTGGGATATGAGCAGGCAAATAGTTTCCTTCTCTGAAATGATAGAACTTCCCATTTCTTCTGCTACAGAATGAGCTCAGTAAACTGTGCTCCTCATTGTAAGTGGCATATTACAAGAATTTATTAGTTATTGAGTATTATGATGTTTTAAAGTAGTATCTTTCAAGAACTCTTTCTATATTTGTTTTTGAGCCTCATCTTTAATTTTATGAATCAAATACTCTTTATGACCATCACCTACAACACTGATGATAATTTCTCGCTGTTTGGTTGTCTGCTTCTTACACTTTGTCAGTTGAGTGTGTATTGCATATATACTGTCTAATACTGATGCAAAATACAAAAACTAAAAAAGAAACTACTCCAGTCTTGGAATGAACACAAAATTCAGCAATGGAGTTAATTTTATTATACACGCAGAAATTAAGACCAAAAGATAGTAAATACCTGAGCATCCCTGGTTGTATCAAGGATAAAACAATTTGAGGTTAAGAAAGGGCATAGATGGCTTCCAGAGAAGAGAGTTACTACTTACTGAATTGCAATTTGTCAAGTTCTTTGTATCTAGGAAACATTAACTAAAAATTAATTTATTAAAATTATTAATTTTAGTTGCCACTTTCAAGTACTTACTAATGTAAGTTTCTCACATAATTCTTACAGTGTTATAAAATACGTGCAGTGCAGTCCCTCGTAAGAGACACAGAGCTGCTCAGTGGTTTCCTCAAGTCTCAAAACAGACAAAGAACAGATATGAAAGTCTTTTCACACTTTCCAGGCCAAGTTTTTTTTTTTTTTTCCTATTCTGCAAATGATTTAAAATTTCTTTAGACAGCACATTTAATTCAACCAGTGAAGTATCAATGCCTCCATCAATATTTTTTAAGAAATAGATTACATAAGCATCTCTGCATAAAGCAGAGTTGAGCATCCAGGAGTCCCTTTGTCCGAAGTTCTTTCAGACTTCCTCTCTGTGACCACGGACCTTACACAATGGGCATTGTGCCCTTCAGCTCTCTCAGAGCTTATCTCTTTCAGGCAATATTTTACACACTTGTAAAAAATAATGCCTTTTTTTTTCTTATGTTAAGCAGAATTCTCCGTCTATTTGTCTTTCACGTGACAAACCCAGTTGACTTCTGGGTGTCTAACCTGTGATCCTCCTGGTTCAGCTTCATCTCTAATCACATGGGTCACTGGTAATGTCGGTCTACCATTCTGTAGTTTTTGTTTGTTAGTCTCAATCCTGCGTTTTACATTTTCTCTTGTTAAATTTATAGTTCCATGAAAGTCTCTTGGGATTGAGCAGATTTTGAAAAATTTAGACAAAAAGAAGGAATTTTTTTTAAAAATGGAAGGAATTGAGTGGTGTAAAGAAATACAAGGACCATGGCATGCCACATTTCTCTGTCTATGAGCTGACAGGGTCATGGGACGAATACAGAAGTCAGGCAGAAGGGTCTGACTGGATGAAGTGATTCTAAGGTTCCCATTTGGAGCTCTTGACTCGATACAAAATGGGATGAGTATAGATTTGTCAGAGTCACCCTTCTCAAGAGCAAGGTAAGAAGGTGTGGGAAAGGACAAGGAAGAAAAAAATGGCCGTTTCTCCTTCTGATCTTGTCATGAGGAGAGGAGTCATTATTCAGGGTTATGAAGGGGATGGGAAGATCCTCCGATGACTGGAATACAGATTTGATTAGATACAGAGTTGTGATAACTCATTGCTAAATTGCACAAGGAAGAATTGACAATGAAGAAGTAGGAGAAACAGGGAAAGTGCGTGGTGAGGCAGTTTCAGGAGGAAGATATTGGACTCTGTTTGAGGTCCATTGTGGTCCATTGAGGTCCATTTGAGGGAAATAGAATGGGAATAATGTCTGTATTTTAGCTGAAGTGATAGTTATAAATGTTCATATACAAGTGAAAATTTAGAGGAAAGCATCTCTAAATGCTTTAGGGAAGTGTCTTAGATTGGTGATCAGGAAAGAAAGGAAATTTGTTATAATTTTCAAGTGCAGTGCTTTTTCTTATGTTTTTATGAGTTATTATTGTTATTGCATTTTGTTATTGATACTATAATAATTTAAGTAGGATGGACACCTATGCCTCCAGCTTTTGCAAACAAGTAGATGAAGAAAATCATGTAAATGTTAACAAGTTCCCTTGTCCAGGTCACTGTAGGAAAGAATTTCAATCATTTCTGTTCTAAAGATTCTTCCCTTGAACTCTGTCTCTTTATTTGGCAATACAAAATATTTTTTCTCTTTTTTCCATTTGTCGTAAAATTATGAGTTAATTTTAGTTTCTATTTGGTAATTCCTCTCAATAATTGATATATAAATTATCCCTGTAGTTGTGTTTCTCAAGTTTTCTTCTTTCAGTCAAATTTTAAAAATAGAACATTTACAGGCAAAATATCTTACTGCTAAAGTATGCCTTTGACAAAAATAATTGCCAAAATCAGTCTCGTCATTTAGCATCATTTTTGAAGTCTGGTAAGTAGCTTTTACCCTGTCTTATAAAGCAATAGTGAGCTTTCCCTCGGGATGGATTGGGATCGTGCCATGAATTTTTACCATGTTTTGCCATCCCGAACAGCGTGGGTGATGAGCCAGCAGCTGTGTGCAGGCATCCACCGTGTGAAGAGGAGAAAATCTCTGTGCTGGCTCTTCTGGGGAGGCCTCACTGCTGCACAGTGTATCCCATTACTAAATGTGCACCATGCTGTTCTCCTCACATTCAGCTGCTGACCAGCAATGTGGCCCTCGGCTTTAATAGGGAGCATATGATTGCCCCAGCTGTCAGGTGACGCCGCTTGGCACTGTTCCCTCGCAGCTCAACAAAAGGATGTTCAAGTATCAAGGCAAAGGGAGAAACCAAAGACCGCTGCCTTTGTGATGAGGGTGATTTCAATGTGCATGCACTTTCTTTCCATGAGAATTATTCATTCTCCTCAGAGAAAATTCAGAGAATTTGTAAAACTGTTCGTTAAAATTGATAAATTTTCAAGTATAAGAAATTTAATTTTAGGTTTTAAGACAAAAGTTCAATTTAAACAGAGTTAAAAGTGGGAGTCTTTGTTCTTAATGTACTAAAGAAAATACAAGGCTACTTGAATTTGGATTAATTTTTGAAAACTTATGAACGTCATAATTTTATTTGGGAAAGGAAGTCCCCTCTTTGTAAAACACAGTGTACCCTGTGAAAACTGGGAGAAAGAATCCCTGGTATCTAATCAAGACCAGGCAGCATAGGAGTTGCAGTTTAGGGATGTTTTGGGTTGTTTCATGGTAAACACAGCATTTGTCACTCTCTTGATATAAATAGAAGACAGAAAAATTAGAAATCCTCCAACGCTATACATTAGAATTGGAGATGCAACAACAATATGTATTAATATATACATATTCCACACTATTGTGATACTCTAGTACTAAATTTTTAAGAAGAGTCTTAAAATTAGATCTCTTTATATGTTAAGTATAAAAGACAAGACTACAAACACATCTGTACTATGTGTAAAAAATGCAGCCACATCAGAAAAGCATGTCACTTTGTAATATTATTCTATGTTATTTAAGTCTTACTATCTTTATATTTTGCTGATCAGGACAAAAGTAACCTTTTTCACTCTTAGGACAAATTAATTTATCAAATTAAATCTGTGACCATCCTGTATTCATGCAAATGAAATGAACTATTGTATTTGTTGGTTTGTTGGGGTTTTTTGTTTTGTTTTGTTTTTGCAGTACCAGGGATCAAATTCATAATCATGTCTTTGAGAGGCAGGCAGTGGGGCCACTGAACAAAATCCTGAGCCCTCAAAATGAATATGAATACCTACCCGATGCCAGCTGTGTTTGTTCACTGTAGAATTATTGAAGAGACTTGTTAATGAAAATTAATAAAATAATTCAAATAATTTCTTTCATATAGAAAATCCTCCTGTGCCCTAGATAATGTCACTGAATAAATATTTTGACAGATTAAAACATGTTCTTTAGTTGAATAAGAATATTATAAATGTTTATTACAGATTCATTCTGCCAGAATCTTACAAAGACATTGCTGTGAATTTTGTTTTTAGACAATATATTCTGAAGGGACAAAGTGATTTATATTTTTGAAAAGTTCTGTGAGCTCAACACACTATAGTAAGCTTGACCAGGAGGCTGGAATTGAGTTCTTTGTGAAGGAACTAGGAACTGTTTGGCTCATTGGTCAAATGGCTCCAGGAGCGCAGAGCTTTCTAAGCTATTTGTGATGGAGGGTTGGATTTTGGCTTGGTATTGTCATTTTTGTACTTGTTTCATTTCCTAATAACCTAAGAACATAGGACTGCTACACATATTTAGTGTGTAGGTGTCACACCATGGAACAACAGAATTGGCTTGTGCCTTGTCCACTGGGTTGAGTCTATTGAACACATATCTCCGTGTTGGTATGATATTAAGATTACAGCAAAATGGGGGCTGGGGATTTAGTTCAGTGGTTCCAGCATCTATCTATCTGGAAAGCACAAGGTTGTGGGTTCAACCCCCAGTACCACATACCACAATGCCAGGTGTGGTGGTTCATACTAGTAATCCCAGCACGTGGGAGGGAGGGCAGGAGGACTGTTGTGAGTTTGAGGTTAGCTTGGGATACATAGTTGACTTCAATGTCAGCCTGATTTATCGAGACCTGTATCAAAAATAAATAAATAAATATTATAGTAAAATGGCCTAAGCGCTTCCTCTCACTTCTTGTTCTTAGTGCATTTCATACCACTTCAAAATGTTTGCTTTTACTCATGGATCATGGTTAGCATTGTACTAGTATTCAGTGCATAACGTTCAAGTAGAAGTGACATTTTGGTCACAGGGAAAATGAAGCTGACTCAAAAAGCTGTTCTGTGAGCATTCTCCCTTGAGCTGCTCAGACCACTCAATTCAGACAAATTGACTTTGGTACTTTGAGCTCTAATTCTCTCCTATGAATATAATTTCACGCATATGACTGGAGGATTAAGAGGATTGAGTATCAACTGTTAGGGTGAAATGGACCTGCCTCTCTCAATGGTTAATTATCACAGATAAATATAGCACCTGGATAATAGGTCACAGTTATCAGTACCTTCTCCCATTTGGAGCAGATCTCTCCGCTGTAGTGACAGACACTACAGACAACTTACATTACCAGTTATTAGTCTGTCCAGGACTTCAGCTGCATCAACACAAGTGCTTCCTCCTATTCCCAAGATCTCAAAGTGCACATGGATTTTGCTCTTGCTGTCTATATTATCTTCATATGTTTATCTTCATAGATGTTGTGATTTTGAATCCAGTATCACTCCATTTAAATAGAACTAGAAGTAGACAAATAAGAGTTTAAATGTAAACTATTCATTAATGAAATACTAGTAGTATGTCTAGTGGATACCTCTGTACTATAAAATAAGTTCATAATACATTTAATTAGGATATGCTTATGTATTTTATTTATTGCAATATTCATTAGAAAAGTTGATGTACTTGAATAAACATGTGATAGTTGTAAGTGATGAGGAAAGTTTCAAATGATATTGAAAATAATATTGACACACATATTAAACTACCTTTTCTATTCAAAACAGTATTGAATTTAGTCAAGCATACTTATTTAAATCACTAAACAAACTGAAAACTGACGTATGTGAACAGTTCTTTGTTTCTCATTATCTAAATTAAAACAAGTCTGAAGTGAGTAGAATGAGCAATATGTTAAATTTAGCTTCAGTAAATTTTACTTAAACTCCCTTATTTTCTATTTCCTGTGAGTGTTTCAACAACTCTTCCAAAATAGAAGGTAATGAGAATGTTAACTTTAGGTCTGCTTTCACATGCTGTGAATGTTAATATATTTTCAATGAAAGTGAAACCACAGCTCAAAGTGGAAATAAAAATACTTGAGCTGATTTTGCTGTGGTCCCCAGAGATAATACCTTTTTCACTGCTCGAGAGTCTGTGTTGAGAATACCAATGCTCTTTTGCAGCTTTTGCCCACAAGAGAAGCTCCCGATGACTTTCCAGTCCTGTGTGATCACCACAGAGTGTCAGGTATCTGAGTGGTCAGAATGGAGCCCGTGCTCAAAAACGTGCCATGACGCGGCGTCCCCTACAGGCATCCGTGTAAGAACACGGACCATCAGGCAGTTTCCCGTGGGCAGTGAAAAGGAGTGTCCAGAGCTTGAAGAGAGAGAGGCTTGCGTGCCCCAAGGAGATGGAGTCGCCCTCTGTGCCACGTGAGTAAATCAAAAACCGCCTGACAAAACATGCCCCAACTGTGCCTGCTCTCAGTATTTAATATTTCATTTCAGTTGAACAGTAAGTCAAAACAGTGATTTGTATATGTTTTAGCAGAAAAATAAAATATCCCTTTCCAAACTCTGCACTAAAAAACAAATACAAGTTTTGCAGAATAAAGTCTGTGCTCCCCAATATCCATGAATGTACGACTTTTACCAGCACTTCTTTGCTTATGTACTTTGTATAATAGCAGTTGGTGATTTTTTTTTCCTAAGAGACATATAATAAATACATTAAGTTATGCAGGTCACACATTTCTCTCTTGGAATGATCCAGTGTTCTCAATGGTACTATAGACAGTATGTGAAGAAATGAGTTTGGCTGTGTTCCAGTACAACTTTCCCAACAGAAGCAAGTGACAGGTCTGTGAAAGCTTCAATTCTGCAGGTTTTTAAAAAATTACCCATCATCCTGCAGTAGAACAAGTGATTTAAAACTCCAGTTTCAGTGTCTCCACCTGACCCACTGACTTGGGCTGTCCCTGCCAATGACAAATACAGGAAGTTGCCAAGATTTTCCAGCTATTTTTCCTCTTATGAGTTTCTTCTATTTTTCTCTTAAACTATTGCAATACTCTTTATCCTCTCTTATTTAAACACCATTACAACATAGAAAATCATTAATAACAATAAAAAATATTTGACCTGCTGTCTCTGCTCTGCCCCTCTTTCTAACAGTAATATTTTTCTTAAAATTCATAATCTACTTACAGTACTGGAAATACATTCCCCTCATAGTACCCCTTGGAGTGACCTAAGCTGAAATTCCATTCTATATTTTGTAAATGTTCATCATGTTAAATTTCCTAACAAATGAGCTATCTAGCTTTACTTCTCTGTACCTTGTTTTTGCAAAGAGGCATCAATCCATGTTTCCAGAATTGACCTGAGTGTTTCCTTCCTTTACAAACAGATGTCAAGAGCACTGCTTCTGAGGTCGCAGGCCCACAGCTCAGTTGGGCCGTGACTCCACTTAGAAAAATGAAACCGGCGAAACTTCACTGTCAAGAAACTTTACCACTGGCAGAGCAAAGCATTAGATCTGACATCCGGTGGCCTCTTTAACCTTTTGTCTAATAGGGATAAACCCTAACACCTCATTTATATCCATGTTGGCTGCTAATGTAATGACTAAGGAAGTGTCTTGGTTGAAGTAACACCCAGTGCTATTTGAGCCTTTTTCTTTGGGCTTTAGAGTGCTTATTTCCTAAATGGTAGAAATAGCATCACTCACTATCTTCAGCGACATCAGGAAGTGGTTCCGGGGCTGTGTCCTTTAGGCCCACGATGTGCTGGCAGCCCCTCACGTTTCTCTCCCATCACGATCTTCATCGGAGCTTTAATTGCACATCGTAGATTGTCTTTCCTACGCTCCACTGATCAGAAACATGAGCGCTTTCCAGCATGTGTCAACACTCATCCGGGACACTCAGCACTACAGCAACCAAGAGGGACAAATTCTTCCTGATCCTAAAGAAAAAACTTTGGAACTGTTTTATTTATTTTCATCTTAACACACAATTTAAATTTTGCACCAGTGTGAAGACACAATTTTCATTCACTTTATTAAAGGCAAAACAAATGTTTGGGTTCATCACTTAGAACATTTTCCGTTCCCAGATTCAATCTTCTTTTATTTACATCAGGAAAGGGCAGGCTTGGGTTCAGTTCAGATGAACATAAAATGTCATGCTTTCAGCGTTCCCCTTTTCATAAAATATTTACAAATGACACTCAGAGCAGAATTATTCTAAATTTAACCTTGCTCTTAATGGGTACCGAGGAAAACCAACCAATTGAAATTGCCTTTGCATCATACTTCTAGCCTACGATGAAGTCAGGAGGAACACATTAAAGTAACTTTCAGAACACAGTATGAGGAGGGGTGGGAAACCTTTTGTTCACTGAACGCGGTGGCCACCAATGGCCTTTCCGTAATGTAGGTTCGGCTGGAGAACTACGGAGTGGACCGAGTGTCGCGTGGACCCTTTGCTGAGTCAGCAGGACAAGAGGCGCGGTAACCAGACGGCCCTGTGCGGAGGCGGCATCCAGACGCGCGAAGTGTACTGCGTGCAAACCAGTGAGGCCCTCCTCTCGCACTTCCCCAGCCACAAGGACAAAGAAGGTACGTGGTGCTTTCTTCAAAATGACTTGTTCACAGAGAGAGAGCATGTGGTGGCCCTGGAAGTGCAGTGTAGGGCCATTCGGACCATAAAGAACCATATTTCTTATCTCGTTATATTTAATGCGCGTAACGGCAAACTTTAATCAACATTATAGTTGTTGAAAACTTTTATTACAAATCTGCCATGGCTCAGTTTTGAGTTATGGACGAGCCTCTTTTAAAATTTTTGATTTAAATGCCTCTCTGATTCAACTCTGCATCAAAATTTAGCAGGATTAACTAATGATGAATTTAGAATAAAGTAATATTGTAAGTATATACATCTTATGTAAAGTCTATTTTTTTAAAACAAAACAGGATCTCACTTTGTAATTCAAACTGGTCCTGCACTCAGCCTAAACTCACAGCAATCCTCCTATGTCTGCCTCCCAAGTGCCACCACACCGGGCTCTGTCGTATGTGGTTCTGACTGCTAGTCCATGAGCCACCACACCCAACATTGTTATATATGGTTACCAGGATTAAACCCCAGCCCTTGTGGTTGCAAGGCATGAGCCAGAACCACTGAGCTAAATCCTCATCCCTTAAATTTTTTTTTACATAAAACCTCATAAAAATCTATCTCATTTTGTTAACATGTACTTAAAAATAAGTGATTGTATTGAGGAAAACTCTCAATTTGAATTTAAGTGAAGTAAATGGCTGAAAAGGCTACAATAAAAGGAAGCTTTGGCCCAAACATACGCTATTCTCTCCCCTTTAATAGTTTGAGATATATTTATATATATATATATAATGGATTTTATTTTTATTTTTCAATTTATCAGTTTTGGGGCCAGATGCCCTAAGTGTACAAGCAAATAATCAAATCTGTGATGACCAAGAACAGAAGTCTGTGTTCTTATATGTTAATATTCTTGCTAAATTCTCATCATCATCAGATCAAGTATACAGAGAACTATTAGATCTTAAGTCTGTACTGATGTGAATGGATTTTAGGCAGAGTTTTAAGCAACCCTGGCACTCTCGATCTGAAGAGCAGCAAGATTTCCTTTACTAATCCATTCAACATATATTGATTGTGGCCAACAGAGTAACAAAATGTGTAAAAGATAGTGAGGCTATCGAAATGTCAATGCAGATTTCACATCATGAAGGTTTTTAAATCCACTCCACGACAAACCCACAATTACCTTGCAATTTGTATACTATAAAGCTAGGTTTTAGCACGCCTGTCAGGGGAATCACAGAAACAGAGGTTGCCCTAAAGGAGATGGCACTCGATACAGTGATGAGTGGATGAGGAATGTGAGGGGGAGATTCATTCCAGGTAGAGGGAGGAGTGTGCCTTAAATCAAAGCTCAATTATTACTGATAAACATGAATGTATTCTATTTTGCAAATTGTGGTCAGGGGAGGTTGGAATTTTGTAGGAATTGTGTTGGCTAGGAAAAGAAAAGAATAAACATTCGAGATGACACCAGGAATAAAGGAACTGTTCAGGCAAGAGATCTGAAGAAGAATAACCAGAACAACGAAGCAAGGAGCTCCTGTGCACCTACAAAAAGAAGTGACATCAGCGACCAGAAATTCATGGAAGATAAGCACTTAAGATTTTAATTTGCAACTTTTAAAATTGAATCGTTCTGTATCCACTAATTTTACACAGCATGTCAACTCATTTAGAAATCTAGCTTAGGGATATGTTTTACTATTGATGCATCTTAAGGTTTAAAGAAATACCATAAAACATGGAATGTTAGTACATTAATATTTTTGGCCACTTTATTGGCTCCATTTTTAACTCTCTTAGGTAGATTTATTACAGCAGTCTTTTTTTTTTTTTTTTAAGGTTTTTTGAGACAGGGTCTCACTTTGTAGTTCAAGCTGGCCCTGAGCTCAGCCTCAAACTCACATCACAGCAATCCTTCTGCCTGTGCCTCCCGAGTGCTGGGATTACAGGAGTGAGCCACCACGCCCAGCACTGTGGTATGTGGTACTGGTTGCTGCTGGGGTGAGTCTCCATGCCCAGTATTGTTATGTGGTTACTGGGGATCGAACTGGGCCCTTGAGCTTGCAAGACAGGCGCCAGAACCACCGAGCTATATCCCCAGCCTTATTACAGCAGTCTTTTCAGCATAGTATAATTTCATGGCTTGAGGTAGAACAGATTTTAGTTTTTGAATGTCAATTATATCATGTAGGTTATTACTTTCAAAGGATCCTTCAGAATTCTGAATTGCAACTGGATTATTTTCCATCATATTTTTTCATAGAGTCCTTCATACCTCTTCCAAACTACTGCAAAACACCAAAAGTAAAAGTCAAGGAACACAAAAAGAACATCATTATGATATATCTGTTACTGTAAGCAAATATCAGTGGTATTAAAATAATTGTTTCACATAAAATTAATATATATAACATTAATGTGCAGCAAGAATAGCTTAGGAATCTTTGTCTTTTAAGTCATAAACTAAGAGTACTAAAGTCTTTTATCATGCTTACAGAACAATTGGTTCTCTTTAAAGTTTGTAGCTTGCTTTCCTCTCAGAACTTGGACTATCCGAGTATCCAGCCCTGCTCACCAAGAGCACTTATCATTTCCCAAGAAGTGATATGGTAACCCAGCATACCCGAGCTGAAAGCAATGGCTGGGCATGTACAGATGAAAGACAGGACCAGGTGGTGCGGACTGCTCATGGTCTGTCTCCCTTCAATAAGTACTAAAGAGTAGAAGTTTCTTTTATAAAGAGGGAATCCTTGCAAATCAATCCCCACAGCCAATTCTAAGAAATTAGTTTCATGAACAACTCACCCTGGAGCAGTTCATACTGCACTCATTCTGAAGAATGAAGTCTGTGGTGTTCTTTTTGCAGATTTACATTATGTTCTTCAGATGACCTGTTTCACATGTGACCAAGGGGTAAAAAATTCCGCACCTCAAAGTCAAATACTTCTACTCAGAAATAAACTTATTAACACAAAACGTCAGCAAGTCTCATGAAATCCTCATAAAGGTCCTTTATTATTTGGGCTGATCACTTTTCACAGGAAAGGAAGAGACCACATTAGCATGACAGACCATGTCACTCACTTTATTTTCTGTGCATACATTACTATGACCTGACTCATACCACATGGAGGACCAGAGAAATTATCTTTCATGGAGTTAGTATATCTAATTTCCAGATAATAATTCATATGGTTGAACTACTCACAGAAATTATTTAATGTAAGGTTCACAACTTGATATGGTATTTGTGTCAGTTGAGTTATATCAACAGTATAGTAACTGAGTTAGTAATAGCTTCTATATGTGTCAAAAATATATCTACCAACTTGATCTCTGAGTGCATCTATATTGTATTTGTATTTTGCTGCTGGCTGCAAGTAAATCCCACAGTTTTGACAATTTTACCCCCTCAATGTTCAGGTGACAACAATGTTCACTATATACCATCTTTAGAGCAAAGATTTGTCAAGTTTTATAATGAGAAGAGCTAATGTTGAAAGCCTTGGTGGTTTCTGTTGGGCTGATCAGGAGTCCAGCAAGCTCTGAAAAACATCCAGCCCAGCTCATGCTGGTGTAGAATGGTGCTTGGCCATAGGGCGGGTATCTGTGTCAAGATCTTGAAAAAAGTATTGCTGATCATTGGATGCATGTATATAGGTAGAGTGTTTTTAAAGCTGAAAGCAAAATTAATTTCAGCTATTATAACTCAAGGAATTCTCCCATTTGGTGAATGTCAAAAAGAATTAAATGAAAGAGACTAAAATATTGTTTTAAGCCACAAAATTCAAAACTGAGAAATTTTATAGGAATAACATGAACACTCCTCTGTAAGGCACTTCGACAGATCATACAAGAATAACCAAACTGTGAATGGACAGATGGATGAATGAAGACTATGTGTTTCCCATGTTCATCAAAGAAATGAGGACAATGTCATCAAATCATGCCACAATAGAAGGCCAGCTCAGTAAGATGATAGTCTTTTATCTACAGTTTCCAAAATTCAGCCCATTTTAGTCAAAGCTTTTCTAAAAGCACTGAAGAAAAGCTGTGCTTATGGTGCTATTTCCCTGTTATTACAGAAAATAAATATTAGAGCACATCAATGTGTAGTTCTGCACATTTCCTATCCATCACTTATGAAATAACAGGTGGGTGGGACTTTTATATGACATTTCCATGAGAAATGTGTATCGGAGCATCATGGGAGAGGGAAAGTCTCTGTATGTTCTTCCATACATCTTTAAACCATCTAGTAGAGAGGATGGAACACCTTTATTCTCTGTGTTTCTGCCTGTTAAAAACACATCAAAGCTATACCATGAATGATTTCATGTTTAGTTACTCCCTGTAGCATACATATATGTGTGCATGTGTATGTATATTTTACATACAAACATAAAAAGATTTTTAAGTTCCTGACTTCTAAAATTTTCATGAAGCATTATAATTATGTGAACAAATAAATACATAAAAGCTTATTATGAATACTTTTTTTGAGAGAAGTATAGGTGTGTAGAAATGTAAGTAAGTTAGGTATGAATACTTTTCATAAATTATTTGTAAGGATTCTGCTTTTATTTAGCTAAGTTTAATATGATAAAACAGGAAATAAAATGTACAATGGCTACATTTTGGAAACACAGTCCTATTCCATACAATGTGATCTAAAAAGCAATGTAATATAATTATATGTAATTGAAGCATAATAAGTCCCTGCATGAATCTAATCTTTCTCATGAGTCTGTCCTCCAGATACATTATGGGAGAAAAAGGTTGTTACTCTCTGAAATTTCACTGTGATCAGTGGAATACAAAATGGAAAGTGAGATGTCAAGAGGTTTCAGTGATTGGGATAAAAGCTAATAAAAACTCACCTGCTGGGAATTAGATTAAGGTAGTTAGTGGTCTACCCAGAGGTAACTGAAGCTTTTTACTGAAGTTAGAACTGACTGAGGAAATTTCAGGAAGTATTCAACCAAGTATTCAAGAAAAAAATAGAAGAAGGGACCTTGAACATCAACTAAACTTGAACAAAATACTTATATGACTATACTTTTGATTTAGATGTTTATTAAAATCAAATTTTGTTGATTAAATATTGATTGTCCTTTTTGTAAGAGGTACAGATTTCCTACAGAAACAATGCAATAATCCATCAACTCAAAAGAGTTACAGCATCAAGGGAGTAGAGAACCTTTTTTCCCTTTGCAAGGAGATGATGCTGCAGCAGAATAGCCTTAGCCTCAGGGGGAAAGGTCAAGGAAAAGAGGCTTTTTAAAGAGTATGACCATGAGCTTATACTCAAATCAGTATTAGTTTCAAATTAATGATTACTTCTATGAATTCAAACAATATAAGATTGCAAACTAATATATAAGAAATGGTATCAACCCATGCCACAGTCCCTACCTGACTACCTTTTGACACAAATACACAAGATATAAATATACAATATATATTGTTTTGGAGATTTAACCAGTCCCCTCCATATCACCACTACTTTACCTCTTGCTCCTGGGGTCTAACCGAGCCCTGCACTACTGCACACTCTCCCACTGCGCAACTGCACACTAAACACCCTGCTGCACACCTGTGATGATGCTCAGCAGACACATTGAGCTACCTCAGTGATTTGTTTGCATCTACAAATGTTCATAATGTGAGGTCTGTTCATGTCTGTGCAAGTCTGCAATTCAAATATTTGTAAGTAGGTGACTTACTCTATTATGAAGCTTCCAAACACCAGCAAAAATATTACAAAGAAGAAAACTTTAACCAAAGACATACCATTCCCATGACACACACACATCACAAGTCTACGCTCCAAATTTACAAAGTGTGCTACAGAAAGTAATCAACTGAAAATAGGCTTTAAAATGAAAAATAAGCTTTTATATTGGACTTCTCAGATTGAAAATACAAAAAAAAAAAAGGCAGTAGAGGCCATAACGTACATATGTAAAACTTGTTAAAGATATAAATGAAATAAATTAAAACATAAACAATGTCCTAATGAGAGAGACCCTTATTTTTAAAAAGAAATAGAAATTTAAGAACTGAAAAGATCTACTTATTTGATTTTTTTTTTAAATGGACTTACTGAGCCAAGGATTTAGCTTAGTGGTTTTGGCACCTGCCTTGCAAGTGCAAGGTCCCTACTTCAATTTCCCAGTAATCACATACAACAATGCCAGGCGTGGAGACTCACTCCCACCAGCAATCAGAACCACATACCACAGTGTTGGGCATGGTGGCTCACATCTGTAATCCCAGCACTTGGGAGGCAGAGCCAGGAGGATTGCTGTGAGTTTGAGGTTCAGCTCAGGGCCAGCCTAAACTACAGAAAAGCGAGATGCTATATCAAAAAAAGAAAAAAAAATATACAATTAGTTAATGAGCAGCATTATAAGATTGAAAAAAATGGATAAAGAGTGTACCATTAAGGAAAAAGGGAAAATACTGAATATATATTGTATAATATATATTATTGGATAATGTAATGAAGTCACATATTAAAATTACATATATAAATTTTTCAATCCAATAAAGAATACAAAAGAGAATGATAAAAAATCTAATCAGTCTAATTACAATACTAAATAAAATACAAATATTAATTATATTTTAATACATGCTCTAAAAGCAGTAGCAGACTAGAAATGGATTTTAAAATCTCAGCATCAAAAGTTACCATAGATAATCATTTTATTTTCATTGTGAACTGCTTCTAACAGATCATGAGTACCCAGATGTATCACAAATGTTTATAGTGATCAAACTGATGATGTGGATTATTCAGTCCAAATCTCACCACTCCTGGCCAGTACATAAGCAGAACAGCAGATCACACCCAGCATTTCCCAGCCAGTAATTCCATCATTATATACAAAGCATGGTTGAAAATTTTATTTTATTGAGGAAATAACCTGCAATTAAATTAAATTATATGTGTACAATGTCAAAACTACCCAGAATACCGAATGCTTGTAGCAATTAAATTGCATTTGACAGAAAGTTTCCTCAGATAACAGACATTTTCTGTAATATCTCTAGAGTGAAGGATAATCTTTAAAAACATAAAACTCAATAAAATTTGAGTTGTTGCCAATTGTTTCCAAATTGATGCTGTTCAATGATGCATGAAAATGATCACACACTTAAAATTGGAGAACAGAAAAAACAAAAATTTCAAACCTATCTCCTTCCTTGTCATTCTAGTTTTTTCCATTTGCCAATGGGAAAGATAAATGACATTGACAAAGAAATTGTTCTCTAGAGAAGATAAAGCTCTGTGCGTATTGCTGTCTTGGACAGAGCCACTCATGAGAAGATGAAATATATGGATAACATTAAGCTAATAAGGACGAAGTATGTCTCACAACTGTTTTATGACATATTAAGATAATAAGGGGCTAGACAAAGTAGAAAGTTTCCAACAATAGGAAATTGCACAAAATACTTATAAATACCGCCATTCTGAGTGCCCACTAAGGAAAATAATAACACCAACATATAAATGACATTGATGGTTACCATGTGATTAGCTTTATAATGGGTGGCCCTGTATTAATTACTGGGTTGATTGGAGAGACATTCTTATGCATAGAAGAATGGAGTTGGAATCCAGGACTTGATGCTGAGTTTGTTCTGTATCTGTTCTCTCTCTGGTTACTACTCCACAAGTCAGTTATAGTCTGATCAATGAAATGTCACAGATTTAAGAATCCCACTTGGTATTCCATTATTCACTCAACAAATATTTATTGAACAACTATTAGGTTATATCACAAGTTTATGTGTTAAGAGAGAAATTATTTTTCTAGTTGGAAAACATCTTTTATTACACAGAGAGAATGGAGCATATGCAAGAAAAATGCAATGCAAACATAACAAAAATCCTAATAATTGGCAAAACCAAATTAAAGAACAAGTTTTTTAGTGCCCTGTAACTCCTAATTTTAAAGACAAAACAACAGTGAAGAGAAAATTTTTTAAAAAGCAGTTTGCTACCTAACAATAGCCTTGTATCTATATGTGGTTAATTTGGACTTCAGAGTGACCCTTCACAAGGCTGATGTGGGATAATTGTGGGGTGCTGGACGCTTAGAGCTCCCCACTTAGACTCAGAGTACTCATGACTCCAGAGTATAACTACATAAATATTCTTTGCCACAATTCATGAGGTCAATAGTCTGTCTCCAAAGCCTATATCCTCAAAACTATATAGTTGAAGAATAACCTGGATACTTGAAGAAAAATGAAAAACTAGATATTCACATCAAAGTGTGATACCGTAGGTCTGAAATAGTCACAGAGAGCTCTGTCTTTTTGGTATATATCATAACTAAGTATAAATAAAAGTTGCTTTTATCACAGAGTTAGTGAGAGTCCTTCTGAGAAAGACTGTGTAGGGGAAAAGCAGCCCCGTTCAGGTCAGCAAAGCTTATACAACATTAGGGAGAGGGTGGAGGAGGAGTGAGAAAGGGAAAAGGAAGAGAGGAGGGGGAGGAAGAAAAGGTGTAAAAAGAGGAGGGGGTGAAAGGAAAGATGGAAGAGGAGGAAGAAAGGAAGGAACAGAGAAGGAGGAAGTGAAGGGGAAGAGAAGAAATGCAGGAGGAAGAGGGTAAGAAGAATGCACAATTAAAAATGCAAAAGCACCCACTACCCATAAGTTTTCTTCAGAACCTCAGGAGGGTCCTGGGCTTGTGCTGGGCCCTGAACCTTAAGATTCATAGGCCTCCCAATAAATCTGCTCCTAATTTTAACATATCATTGGGTCCTCATTAGAGCCAAAGAAAATTACTCTTTTCAGACGAAAAGTGGGAAGACTAGCATATGTGTCTCAAAAAGTTTATTTCCCAGTTTCAGAATTAAAATTGGAGATAAAGGGAGTAATGGGAAAAGCTACTGCACATCTTTAGATGTGATGTGGCAATTTCTGGTCTAATATTGGTCTCATTTACACTCGTTGAGCCCTGTTTTAGGCCCCTGGGCTCTTAAATCTTTAAAACTCCTCTATACCTTGCTAGTGTTAAAGCTGAGTAGTTGAGGAGAAAGACTATTATTTCATCTTATTGCATCCTTGTAACCTGAGATGGGAAGAAGTCATAGCCATCAATAGGGCCTTCCATTAGTGAAAGAAAGATGGGGGATAAAATATCACCTGCACTGACACTATCAAGTGACTTTAGTATGTGTGCTTTCTGTAACCCATCAAGACTGTTGTAGGTGAAGGATAACACCAGAAAGCATTTTGAAATTAGCACTTAAAGATGTGCACTGGTAAACAGAAAGCATTTTCTTTCAGGGACATACTCCTGCAATGTAAGGATATAAAAGAAATGGTTTGTGGCTGGGCTAGCTATTCTCTGCCTTGCTGATGATTGCTCAATGGGGAGCAGCTACTCTCTCCCGTGTTAACAGAGGAGTACAAACTCTACTGTGGAACTCATTAATATTTATTCCTTCTAAAAGCAATGGGCAATAAAAAGGGAAATAAACCAGGGAGAATAGCAATGGGAAAAGGAAACCTTGACAACAGATTCATCTTGGAAAGGTTTCACCATTTATTGCACACACACAAAAATGTTCAAAGTAGAAGGATCCATATTATTATACTGTTAGTTTGGAAACCATTAAAATGCCTATTATTGAATGGATTAATTTAAGAAAAAATAACATATGGAGTGCAACTCAGTATAAGTATCTATATTCATGTTCTATGCATTTGTAATTTTGCAATTTTATATTTTCTATAAATAGTGAATCTATATGGCTTCAATATCTGAGTCTCTACTATTTCTAGGAAATGACAGGGTATTCTTTTCTCTTGCTGTTTTCTTTACTTATTTCTTATTTAACTCCAGCCAGTGTCCTAACTATCCAAACATCTCCTCTTATTTTAAAGGAATAAGTTTTTAATAATCTTTTTTTCATCCAAAATCTATAACCACCACTATTGCACAGTTTACCATTTGATTATATGATTCTGCTTTTAAAAATTGCTTTATGAATATACATGAAAATTTCCCATGATGTTTGGCTTTTAAGAGGGAGCATATTGTTTTCTCCCGTGACTGAACATCTGTAGTATGATTCATTATTCTTGGTAAAGGTCTGGGTACATTTGCTAATTGTGTCATTTTGAAATATCTTTAAGAAAGACAGAGAAATCCCCTCAGTAAGGGAAGTGGGTTTTGATTTATAGTGCTTCATTTTGAATTAACCAATCTGCCTCACTAACTTCATTCTTTTCTTCCTTTGCTTTTTTTTTCTTTCAAAAAAGTCTAATGGGAAAATAAATAAGGCTGATCATAAGGTCTTGTGTTTGTTTATTAACAAAAGATTAATATTAATTACTTTTGTCCATGTGTTTGGTTTTGTTTTTCTTTATAGACTGGGAAAAAACAAGGATTTATTTTTAAAAAGATATATATTTTGAATCTTTTATATGCCTTAAAAGATACTTTTATATTGGCCATAGTGAGAAATACAATGCAAGAAGGATATTGTGTAGTTTCTTTACAGGAGGCCATAAAATCCTGTCACATGTCTCTGTCATATACAAAATTATTTCTTTCTTAGAAAAACTAGAACTTTTCTCATTTTGTTTATTTGTATTATTTTTGAAGAAAAGGAACTGGAACTCATTTTATTCTGTAGTTCTGGGAGGCAGAATAACTGCAATTTCCCTTTGCGACTCAGAGTCCTTCAGAAGTTTAAGCAGAACCATATTGCACAGAGTTCTGAAGAAAAACCTTGTAATAACCTCAGGATTATTTGGTTCCTCTACAAAGAACATTTCCTCACTGCTGGACTTTGAAGTGCCACACTGGTCCATCTGTCCCTTAAACAGTTTCCTTGAGACACTGAGCCCTCTTGATTGGGAGAATTATGCCTGGAGAACCTAGCCCACATTGTTAATAAAACAATAATGATGAATAAATACAAAAGTGAATTTTTAAAGTGTCTTACTGTCTTACACATCTTAGATATGTAGATGTAGTTGCAGTTAGATGTAGTTACAAAGTTAGATGTAGTTGCAAAGTCTTGGATCAAGTAGTTCCTACTCCACTAGGATTTTAGGAAATAAAGTCATGCAAGTTTTCATTAAGAAAGCTGTTGTTATATTTCTTACTGCCTTCTAAAAGTCTAAAGCAAGAGAGTAGATACATGACTAAATGGATAATTATAGAGTAAGTTTTCCAAACATATAAACAGTAAGTGACAGAACACAGCCTCAAAACCTATTCTTTAACTCCAAAATCTAATCCTCACTACCCTATGAATTTTCTTCAAAGAAAGCACACTACATAGAGTAACTCAACAAATTTATCAAAATTATCAGAAGTGCAGTGCAACACCTGATATCTCTATTATGAAATAAAATGTCATAGAAATCTGCTTCTTGTAATAGAAACTTATAGGAAAAATAACCATAATTTAAACTTAGGCTGATTCAGTAAGTTCATTTCCTGACATGACATAAGTCTCTAAAGTAAGTGTAGAGTCTTGTCCATGGCTACTGGAGCAAATTCTAAGCTGGATCATATATGATTAGTATTTTCTAATTCCACAGTGGTCAATTAGTGGCTTTCTCATAAAGTTCAAATTAAAGTTACCTTTGACATACTTGTTGGAGCCAATTGGCCTGAGTTATTCTTGACCTAAGACTTTACACTATCAGAATTAATCCCACAGCTACTAGTTATGAGTTATAGCTCTTATTTCCATGAGAAGAATGTGAATTTGTGGTGTATGTGATGTGCTTTAGACAGGGTGGGTTGTCTTCTGTAAATATATGTAGATTTTCCCTAACTAGATATCCTTTGTGGAAAAATAACTCATATTGATTGCTTGAGAGTGACTTGAATTCATCAAGCAGGTTTGTGCACAGATGGAAAAGAAATTTACATTCAATGACATGATTTTTTAGTGCTTAGTGTGTCCTATTTTGTTATATAAGAGCATTTATAATCAAGCAAGATAAAATGATTTTAAGGATGAGTAGATGAGGAGTGTAAAGCAAAGGAAAAGTCCTATCCAGGAATGGATATCAAACCAATATGATTATGATGATAGTACAAATGTATCCTACATGATATGATAAATCCCTTGAAGTAGATCACGAGACTAGCTTTAAACTTGTAGTAGCCAATGCAAAGAGGAATTTTGGATTAATTCACAGTGCTCAGGAGCCAATGTGATGCACTTATAAAGGAGAAACATGATGATTTCTGATTCTAAGTTTAAAAAGAAAAGGTACCAGTGAGCTTTCATAAAGGGAACACTAGCCATCCTAAGGTACAGCCTCACTGACATCTTCCCAATAAAAAACACAAAGTCTTTTATAAGAAGGTTTTCTCTTTATCAAATATTCTCCAGTGTCAAGTATACCAGAAGTAGGAAAATGTAATTCAGTAAAGGCAAATATATGGAGAATAAGATGATGTGCACATTTATAGGCCTGTGTTAAGTAGGCTAATCCAGCAGCAGCTTCAGAGAGGATGCTAAAGGAATGTCGTATGGCCACTCCTTCCATCACTTCTGCTTGGAGTCTTGACAGCGGCAAGCATTCCCTTACGTTCCTTGACAGAGTGGTCTGGAATACAGCTACTCTGGGGGCTATTTCAGTGCAATTAAAAGTAGAGCTGTGAATTCCAGCCACCACGCAGATGAAGATTAACTTCTCATCCTCAAGTGAAAATGGAAGACTTCACAAAGATATCAACTTGCATAGAGTAATGTCCCTCCTGCTCGGGGAGTTGAATCCAAACCTATGTAAATCCAAAGCAAACAAAAAGTTTATCTAGGCACAGCTAAAGAAAACTCCAAGCTCTGTAAATCTATTCCACAGCTCAGATAATCCACAGCCAAACTAACACTGCCTATGGAAGAAGCAGGTCCACTTTTGGATAATGTCATCAAGGTGAGACGCTTACCAGGTGTACATCTATGGATCCAAATGAGTCAATTTGAAGTAACAGTGGTAAAAAGGAGAATAAGGAAGACAATAAATACATACTTCATGTGCAACACTGTTCCAAGTGTTTTCCATTTATTAGAGTACAAGCATGTTATTATCATGATACAATATTGAGGTACAAAGAAGTTAAATAATTTTACCACAGAATACAGTTAGAAAATATCACAACCTGGATCACGAATCAAGAAAACCTGTTGGCAACTTTTAAGAATGATGATACAGAATATAGTGTTATTAATTGTACACCAGCATGGTATTATGGAAAGAAACCTCCTATCCATACCACATCAATTTTAAAATATGTCCCCTACAACCTCAGAGCCAATAATCTAAGATTATACTTAGATGACAACAATAAAGCTGCACATATGTGATCATGCTCATATTCCCTTTTTTATGACAGGAAGACATTAATTTCCTCATTTCATGAACCTGTATTCACTGAGTGCTTTTGGTGCCCTGAGTAATGTTACAAATGCTAAGCTTTGAGACAGTGATGATACAAACAAAATTCTTCCTCTCAGAGGCTTAATATTTTAATAGAAGGAGATAGATTATAAGCAAATAAACAAATGAGGAAATATTCAATAGCCATAAGCCCTACTCTAAGAATTAAAATAGGATGATATGAGAAAGAACGACTGGTTAATGCTATTATTTATCTTGCCTGGCATTGTTTGTATTCCTGTATTTACATATTTATCCCAGGATTCTTTTATGAGAAACAAGCACATACTACTTTCTCTTTGATATCTCTAATCACAGCACTCAAGTATGCTTGTCACCCTCCACACAATATTGCAGTAACAATGGATAAGCTTTGAAATAGTAGAGTACATATATCTGTGTAGCACAGACTCCATGTTCTGTTAAGTAGATGTGTTAAAATAAACTATATTTATTTAGAGGGAAACATCAGTGGCAAAATGAGTAACATACAGTTTGCACTCAATATTTATTGAAAAAATGAATAGAGTAATTCATTAGTAAACATTATCAAAATATGATTACTAAATCTTCTTGGTTCTGCCAGTGTCTCTCTCTGATAGGTGGAGAGATGACAGATCTAAATACACACAAACACACACAGGAACATACCTAAACATCATACTCAGAAAGATACGATAGATGATAGATAAGCAGACACAGACAGATAGATTATAGACAGACAGACAAACAGACAGGCAGATAAATGGATCACAAAACCTGGAAAAAAAATATTTCAATCATCAAGTAATCAGAAAAGCAAATATACCAATATATCATTTGGCTTCTGCTTCTAGCCAGAATAACATAACTGGAAACATTCTAATAGGAACAATTCTAAAATTTGATGAAAGATGTGAAGCAGCTGTTCTTAAGCATTAAAGAAAATGAGCAGCAGAAATTATGATCACAGTTGAGAACAGAGCCTTTTTCACCTCTGCCAAGCGGCATCCTTTCTTACCACAAAAAATGCGAGCCAAGTGCAGTGTGAGGTCCTGCTGTGTTTAAAGCAGTCAGAAATCTAAGTTCTCGGCAGCGTCAGTGGCTGGAAACTTCAGGACAGAGAAGGGGCTCTGCACTGAGTGGAGAGGACAGAATCTAAGTGTCTGTGTGAGGGGAGAGCATGGGTCTTTGGCCAAGGCAGTGCTGCACATGTGTGTGCACGGACATTGTGAGGTCAGGCAGAAGATTGGGCCCAAGACCGAGAGCTGGAGGACTGGCGTGCACACAGGGAGTCCGGCCCCAGGAGCAGCCAGAGTTCCAGCCCAGCAAGGGGGATGTGCTGATCAGCATGTGAGGCCCCAGAAAGAGTGTCGACTAGAAATAAGGACTGCACGGTCAGAGCCAAGTTCAAACCAGAACGAGACCAGCCCTAGTGTAAGTGACTACACATCTCAATCCTGAGGATCTTTTCATAGTTTAACTGTTTATCTGAACAGAGATTAATGCACTAGTAAAGCACAGTGGCATAATCCAGGCTTTCTATGAAACACAGCCTGAGTATGCACTATATTAAAAATAGGACTACACAAAGAAAGTAGAATAAAAATGCATTGTTAGGAAAAAATGATTGGTAAAAAGCATATCCTGAAAAGACCTAGTTATTATAATTAGTAGAGAAGGGCTTTAATCAACATATTTAAGGACACAAAGGAAAAATTATCTTGGAAAGTGAAAAAAGCTAATATGAGAAAAAGACATTTTTTAAGAATGTACCAATTAAAGAATTTATAAAATCTTCAATAAAATATTCACTGTGAAAACTTTAGAATTGGAGATTGTAAAAGAAAGACTAAGTGGCTTTGAGGAAAAAAAAAAAACCAGAACTTCCTGGATCTGAGTATGAGAAAGGGTATTGATTTTGAAAACAGATCAACAAAATGATCAGATTAGAACAGAGGAAAATAAGATCAAGAGAAAAAATGGATCAGATTCCCCAGTGACAGGCAGAATATGATGTGACTAACGTGTATTATAAATATTCCAGAGAGAACAAAATTTTACCAAAACATATTTGAAGAAATAATGGTCAAAATTTCCTGAAATTTATAGGGAAAAAAAATTAACCTGTAGATCAATGAAGTTCAGTGAGGCCCTGAGCAGGATAAATACAAATGAACAACAGAAAAGATAATTTATACTCAAACTGCAAAAAAAAATTAAAGATAAAAAGAAAAATATTTAAGAACAGTTCAGACATATCAATAAATATAACAAATGAAGGCCAAGATTTTGCCAGCAACAATGAAACAAACCTGCTAAACATGCTTGTGATAATTCTGCATCCAGTGAGAAGATCCTTTATTGTGGAATGGGACGAGCTGCCATTTTCAAGATATCAAAGTGGAGAGAATTTGTTACTAAGTAGTTAAAACAGTAAACTATGAAAGTCACATGTTTGAAGCATACAGTACTAGATTGCTGAGCTCCTCTGTCAACATGTTTTCTTCTCTAGAAATAGATTTGTGAGTTCAAGTGAGACAACCTGTGTACCGCTCTTATCATGGCAGTTATATCCTGAGATCTCCGTAAGTATGAGGTTGAATATAAAGGAAGACTCGACTAATGTAATCATTATGCATGTACTAAAACTTGTGCAGAGATGTATAAAGGCCATTGAGTAAAAATAGATAATTTTTCCGTAAGAAAATTGAGATGCAATTTAGTTATAGCTCTACGGGGGAGATAAACATTCTTACAATTGCAGCTTAGAGCTTGAGAACTGAATAAGTGGAAATATCTCTCAGAGTAACAACCTAATTTCCTTTTTTCATGAGAAATCAAGGGCCTAGAGGACCCCTCCGCCTCCCCATTTCCAGAGAACTGGAAAACAAAACCCATAGTGTGGGTTCTTTCTCATACCTCTCCTCTCATAACTACTGGGTATCCGCTGGTCAAACATCAGTCCTGACACACTAACATGGCCCCCTGAGTCCCTGCAGCTGACCCAGTGGAGACCATCTCTGAGCAGAGGAAGATGTGGAGGAAAGCCACAGCCATCGGAGTCCTCGAAGGCTGCGGTTTAGCATAACCCCAAAATAACAAGAACAGAGCTACACACGTGATAATAAATACCAAGGTTTGGAGCCACCGCCACATGATTCCTGGTCTGAGATCCAGCTCCACATTATATTTAGTTATACAGTTTCTTATAAGGTAAAACGAGATATCTAAATTACCTCTACCCCATCCCCCACTCCACCTCGAGTTACAGTGTCAACGTTCTTTTCTCCACAATCACTGCTACTCCAAGTGTTGGGCTTAATGGATTTGCACACGTGGAGCTCTTCCTGTAAGCCGTGATGACATGAAACAGTGAAGAACACAGCCATTCCATGTTTTAAATGGCACCTGAAACGTGGACATGCTTTGAAGACAAGCAGGGTCTTTAGACCACAGGAGAACACTCCGCCCTGCAAATATTAAGGTGGGGTGTACCGAATTTTAGTGCCTGGAGCAAGGAAAAATCCTGAAAAATGTGAAAATGTCAAATTCAAATATAGTAACAATAAGAAAGATTAGGAGAAAAATTATATTTTAAATAGTTTTAGAGAAAAAGTAATGTATAAAATTATCATTAAAATTAAAAGAAAATTAAATTTAAGAGATGGTAAGTTAGGAGGCAAGTATCTGAATTACTGCAGAGGCTAGAAGTCAACAATAGCACAAATGTAAAAGATAGAGTTTAGATTAAAAATATGAAATCTATAGGGCTACAGGTTTAGCTCAGTGGTTCCGGCATCTGCCTGGCAAGCGCAAGGTCCTGAGTTTGATCCCTGGTAACCACATACCATAATGCTGGGCATGGTGGCTCATGCCTGTAATCCCAGCAAACAGGAGGCAGAGACAGGACTGCTTCCGTGAGTTTAAGGCACTATATAGTGAGCTCAGGGTCAGCCTGAAATATAAAACATGACCCTTTCTCCAAAAAAAAAATTTTTTTAAAGCCTGTGAAATAAAATATGATAGACACTTTAATAATAGAATTAGCAAACAAAATTCCATAAACACATTAAAAAAGGGGAATCTTGAAGATCTGAGAAGAAAAAAAGGAAAATAATTCAGAGAACAGAAAGCATGGAATGAACTGGTCTCACACCCAGTGGTAAACTGCAGGTTAAGGTTTGAGAGTGCACGCAGTACTGTGGCTGACAGTCTGTTCTCTTCTTCCTAATTGCCTGAGTAGCTCTTGAAACTTAAAGCTCAGGACTGACCCTGTAGTGTCATCCTAATCAGCATATCTGTTAAAGCAAACTGTGCATCATTATTTTTAAAATGTCACCAGATGACTCCAGTGAAGGTCAGGACCACTTCTCCACGTGAAGTGAAAGGCAGGGATGCAGAGGACAGTGAAATTTTTCCTGGAGTCTTGAGCCCCTGGGGATTCTTAGCTCTTCTTTAACATGGTAGGACTGGAAAGAACTAAAACCTTACTAACTACAGCTCGCTGCAAGGTCTGAGAGAGACAGCCATTTTAGGAAACTTTCCAGGTCAGTCCCTGGCTCCTCTTGTAATTTTATTCCAGTTTTTTAAGATACAGTTTTATCACCCATAAAGTCAGGCAGAGAAGTTACCAGTATGAAATCTTCAGGACAGCTAGTGAGATTCAAAATGTACAATAGCAGGTGCTTTATAATTTTCAGTATCATTCTTTTAAATTGTTTTGTTTTAAATATAATGTAAGTTTATAGATAGTATTCAAACTCAGACTATATATTGCTTTAAGTAAAAACAATGATTTGAGACTACAAAAATATCTGAGAATACAGTTCCTATGGAAACCTTGTGAAGAGATCATTCTTCATATTTTTCACTATTGTGTCTTGATCCTCTCAAGTGCATGTACTCCTAAATTTCTGCTGTGTTTCAGTACAAATGTAGTGGGTTACAGGTGTATAAATGCATGAATAAGTATCATTTCTCTGGCATGAAAAACTGGAGGTGTAAATGAGTTCCAAAATGTGTGTTGTGTAATAATACAAAGAGAATGTTCAAAAGGAAAAGGGAAAGGGGAAATAGAAGAAAGCAAAGGATGGAAAGAAAAAATTAGATGGTTAAAAAAAGAAACAAAGCTTATGTGTATAGGGAGTTAGTTGTAAGGAGGGCGGGGAATCAGAAAAATGAGAATCGAGGTGTATCATGTACAGGTGCAAATTTTCAATGGTGAATGTGATCATAATGTATACATAAAATGTACCAATAAAATCAAATTTTTTAAAAAATGACTTTAAAAGCTGATACCCAGGAGTCTGCTTCTCTAAAATATCCTCTTACTTCTACCCTGCTTCCAATTATAGCTTCATATACTGAAAACTTATGAAGTCGCTATTGAAAAGTTAAGCATAGGTCATGAAAGTGGTGATTATGCTCCACACACTCAGAACCAGTAATTTTGTCAAATTCCAAAAATCTCCCATCCTATATAATAGTATTTTCCAGTAATATTGTTTCAATAATGCTGGAACTTTAACGTTTGGTTTTTAGGAAACCAATGTGAGAATTTAAATAATCCCAGAATTTTAATGGTATTTTGTGTCTATTTTTTATTTCTTTTTTTCCCCCTCTTCAGTACCAGAAATCAAACTTGTAACCTTGCACTTGTGGGGCATGCACAGGAACCGCTGAGCTAAATCCCTGGCTTTTTATTGTTTTTCACAGATGTTAACATGAATTGAATTTTAACCTTGAGTGTAGTGATAGTTAAAGAAGTAACATGAAAAAATCAAAAAGAATGTTGTTTAAGTGTTGGACCCAGTCTTGTAGTGTAGGCCTGCCATTTCAGGTGTAGAATGAGTTGACTGTAGGTGGAATAGAGTAAGGCAAAAGGAAAGGAAGAGCAAGTAGAGAGACTTGGTGTCCATGGAAATATAAAGTTTAGAAGCCACTGATTGCCTGAAAGGCATCATGAGAAAACAGACTCATTAAAGTTAAGGGAGACAAGAGTCAGGAGGAGCAACACACTGAAAACTAGGAGCTAAAAATGGGCCACCTGGACCAAAGTCTTTGCACTGATTGTTGATTCTTTTTTATGTGCTTCACACTTCCTCAGACATTCTCCTGGTGTGTCTGCAATACTTGTCTGGCCATTTCACCTCCACTGCTGCCCTCCAACCTGAGCCTCTGTCTGTTGCCCTGATTGTTGGAAAGCCTTTTGATAGATCTCTCCAGGTAGCCTGCCCTCCACAGTCAATGCCTCAGTACCCAGCAACAGAATACCATTTTAAATTTGAAGTCAAGCTATCACTTTCTGTGTGTATCTGTGGGAAGTTGTAGAGTCCAAGCAGAATCATGCACGTAAGCATCTGAATAATGGCATTTGGAGTAGGTCGAGAAGTATATAGATCTTATGGCAGATCTTGATTCTTTAGAACTTACTTTAAAACAAAGTTTGTAATTCTAAATTGCAACTGCTACATTTTTCTGTTATTATTTTATAGATGAGCTACATGTTCCAAAGTGCTTATTTTTATTTACAGTATTTGTTAACACTTTTTTTTTCTAATTAGGAACATTGTGGGAATTTGAGTCAGAGTGAAATAGATGAAGAAGATGATTTCAGTGTGAATTTCACCTGCACTACTCTACATGCCCTGTTTTAAAGCAAAACAGTAAAAATATATTTGCAGCACTGGTACAGAGGCTGCACAGGAGGCTCTGTGACAGTTTAGACCTAACAATGGCAGGCATTGCCGTGACAGGGTACGCTTTGACATGTGACAGTAGGAAATGTTCTTTTCTTATGTGAAGCATGGTCTGTGACAGGAATTATCTCCCATATGTTTGTTTCTATAAATAATACCTAAGAGAATAACTCAGTTCCATTTCACTTGAGCCAATACATGAAAATAGTTATTTTTCAGCCAATGTAGCCTTGCCCCTGGACTTCTGTTTTGACTCCCTGACATAAGCAATGGAATATATAACTATGGAAAACACTGCATTGAAAAGAGGAGTCTATCCAGAGGCAAGATCCTAAGAGTTATCATTTCCTAAAATGACACTGATACAGATTGAGGGATTTAAAGGTATTAAGACAAAGATAATTCAAGGGAGACTATATAGCATCTGTGAAAGATGTAGTGTCATGGTTTATATACAGTGTCCCCTAGAAGCTCCTGCATTGAGGACTTGGTCGCTTGCCCTCTCTCTCTTTGTCTCTCTCTCTCTCTCTCTCTCTCTCTCTCTCTCTCTCTCTCCCACCCCCCTCTTGCTCAGTTTTCTTCCTGGCTGCCATGAGGCAAGCAACTTTCCTCCATCAGCCTCTTCACAACGATGCCTCTGCTTGGAGCCAGCTGGGGGCTGAATCCTCTGTAACTGGAAGTGGAAATGAACCTTTGTTCCTTTTGGTTGCATCGTCAGGTGTTTTGTCTCAGCACTGAAAATGTGACTAACACAATTTGGTAGGAAGCTGAGCCTCTCCTGGAACTCTAGTTCAGCAGAGTAACCGCTAAATGCAAGGGCAGCTTCATGCCACCATCCAAATTTGGAGCACAGCTAAGTATGAAAGCAAAAAGAATGTTCTTCTTATTTTAAACAGGGCATAAAAATCCATTTGGATATTTTGTCAGAATCCTGTATAAATTTATGAAAAGTATCCAGTATAACTTTCGCTTGATGGTAAACCAAAAAATAAAGCAAGCCGGGATACCCTATAACCTCAACTGAATAATCAACTAGAAAGATCAAGAGATCTATATAAAAATATCCTAATTCCTAAAACTATAAGGATTGGAATATTCCATTAAGGAATGGAACATTCCACTAGGAAATGGAATATCTTTAGGGTGGTATAATGTATGAAGCAAAAAATGTTTATAAATATCTGCTTTTTAACCACAAAATAATTCAAAAATAGCCCAAGAAAAAAGCATAGGCATCTCCAAATGTGAGTAATCTGTACTCCAAGCAGGATAGACAGGATGAAAATCTGGAACATACAGTGATTACTGAACTGGATACTGAATATATTAATTATTAATTATGATGTAGAAAAATAAACCATAAAGTATACTGGGTCAAAGAAGAAAAATTAGGAACAATAGCTCAGTAATGAATTATCATAGCCACAGAGGGCTGTGAGTGAGGGCTATAACACATCAGGTACCAAGATATAATTATCAGTCACTGTTTGAATAGGGTTTTCAGGTCCATGTCTGTTGACATATGGCTGTAATCCCAGTACTCAGGAGGCTGATGTCAGAGATTCAGAAAGTGAAATGAAGCCTATGCCTACCAGGAACTCAAGGCCAGCCTAAACTACATAGCAAGATCTTGCCTACAATTAAAATTTTTAAATTTAATTATGGTTTCAAAATTGGCAACAAAATAAGCGTATGATCTTAAACAATTTTTATATATTCTTCTAAAATATAAGGTAGTTTTGTATTTCCATTAAATTAATTAGGATAAGAAAAAACTGCGAATAAAATTTAACAAATGAACATCAAAACACTGTATGACATAATAGAACATGATTCATTTTCAGGATCAAAACTTGCTTTATTCATTTGACATCAATTCTTATGTATATATGATGTCTGGGGCTAAACTATGTATAAATGAGTATTGAGTGCACCATCAAAATCTTCTGAAAGCTATAACTGCTTCATTTAAATATAATCTAAATCACAATATGAACTTGCAATAATTAAGAAAAATAAACAACAGAATCAAACAAACAAAACTGAGACTACCACTACTATGCTGGCAACATTCTCTGGCATATGATGATTAACACAATGACAGGCTTTGCAAAGAGTTAACACCTAATATTTAGTTTAACCAACTGGAAAATAGAGTAAGAAGAAAAAGGAGAGCCATTTGGAACTGATTTTATCTTGGAATCTCTTTAGTATCATAATCCCTTACACTTAATAGTAAAGTATGGTCAGTTTCTATACAAAAATCAAAATTTAAATCCAGGGCAATCTCCTTGATTGTGAATTAGCTATCAAATAAGCTTCTCTGAGGAAATAAAATGCTAATTCAAGAAAAGCAGATTTTTCAAAGACAATGAATAATACAGTATCATGTGATCTTGAGTTCTTAAAATGCTCAGCTGCTTTGTTAAATGAGTGAATGAATTATTAATTTTATGCATTTTTCTCAACCCTTAGCCCTAATATATCTTTTGAATGCGTACAGAAGAGGCATGTCATTATACAAATAAATCTGAGGCAGACCAAGTAAGAGACTCTACTCTAAATATCTTGAATCCAAAGATATATTTTCATTATAAAAAGGGAAAAATACAAATGTATTTGTTAATTTTTTGCAGTTTAATCTGAGAGATATTAGAGTACAACTTATGTTGGTTTAAAAAGTTATATATTGGGGCTGGGGATATACCTCAGTGGTTCTGGCATCTTCCTGGCAAGCGTAAGGTTACCAGTTCGATCTCTGGTAACCACATACCACAGTGCCAGGCATGGTGACTCATGCCTATTATCTCAGCACTTGGGAGGCAAAGGCAGGAGGATTGCTGTGGGTTTGAGGCTGGCCTGGGCTACATAGTGAGTTCGGGCCAATCTGAACTACAAAGTGAGACCTTGTCTCAACAAGAAAAGTTATATATTAGCATGATTAAGAAATTAAACTTAATTAAAATATATTTTCCAGATACATATCACTTAGTTCCTGCTCTTATTCTATGATAGCAATGAACAAGTTGATTTTTAAAAACATTATGTTGTGGCAGGCCGGGGAGTTAGCTCAGTGGTTCCGGCGCCTGTCTTGCAAGCGCAAGGGCCCGGGTTCGATTCCCTGGTAACCACATATCATACTGGGCGTGGAGACTCACGCCCAGCAGCAACCAGTACCACATACCACAGTGCCGGGCGTGGTGGCTCACGCCTGTAATCCCAGCACTCTGGGAGGCAGAGGCAGGAGGATTGCTATGATGTGAGTTTGAGGCTGAGCTCAGGGCCAGCCTGAACCACAAAGCAAGACCCAGTCTCAAAAAATCTTAAAAAAAAAAACATTATGTTTTTCTAGTCAAGCCATCCATCACATTATAGACTGGTCGAAGGTATTTTATAACTGGGAAACATGGCTAATATTCATTCTTATCAGATACTGTAGAATAGTGGAAAAGTGAAATCTCATTATTCACTAATTAGCTATGACCTTGGGCAAGTTACTTAATCTCTCTGTGTCTGAGTTTCCTCAGCTTTAAATTCAAGGTCATACTTTTATTTTTTCTTGCTATTGTTGCAGTTCTCCTTTTCACCCTCAGACGGCACCGGTATTAGATGCACTGTGGTAGATTTCTCCTTCAGGTTGATTCTCTGTACAGTATCTAGGTATGTTTGCCTCTCAAATTTAGAATACTCACACTATCTTATGATTCTCCTCTGAACTCCCTTTGTGCATCACTGGTGAATTAAAATTTTTGATTCATAAATTATATCAGTACTTCTTACGCATGTGAGGGTGATCTGCTGGGACACCAGTCATCCTGTTGATGGCCAAGGTTGGTTGATTTATCTGATCTGGCTGGCCGGGCCAGGGTCCCCCTCCCTTCCCTGTGTTTCATCTGAAGCTGCATAATTGCTCTAGGTTGAAGATAGAGGAAGGCCATTTCCGGTACAGGGTACAGGAGTCGCTGGAATCTCCTGCTAGAACCTCCTAACAAGTTCTCAATATAAGTGTCATTATTATCATCAGCATAAGTGGAGAATATTTCCACTTCTCTAGTGATCTACGTGGACAGCCCGATTTCCCCTGAGTAATCAGGATCACACTCAGAACTTTTGCAGAGGTGAGGCCAGCACTCTCCCACTGGGCTGCACTCCCAGACTTTGGATAGCCAATTCTTGATATCTAACAGAAGAAAGATTCAGTTGCTATCCATAATTACAGAACAAAAGTCAGAATAATTTAACTGGTAGATAAACAAGACTGACATGTGATGACCTTAGTACCTCATCATAGCACCATGGAAATGTAGTGCACATTATATTAACAGTTGCATTAGTTTATTTTTAATTTATTATAGTCATTTTTATAATTTCTTATGACAAGTGTGTACCTATATAGACATTACATATAATTCAGGCTTTCCAAGGTGAGCTTCCAAAATCACATGGGGCATTTTACAATTAGGGAGATGACTTACCTGGCTGTGCACCCCAAACCTGCTCATTCTGAGCTGTTGGACTCAGACGAGGTACTTACCCTTCCATATTCACTTTCCCTAAACCTCCTCCCACCCACCAAAGTGGGTCATTAAAATTCCTAATGGAATTTTGAAGTAGAAAATATTTAAAAGGAAAGAATGTAAGGGTAAATAACGAGGGGAAAATGAATGTAGCAATAATAAAGAAGAAAGAGAACAAAGATTGTGTATTTGGGAGGCGGGGGGATGCAGGGTGGGAGGAAAAGGGAAAAAATGAGAATCAAGTCATGTCATATTCTGGTACAAACTCTTAATATTGAATGCGATTATCACGTGTATTCATAATATACCAATTTATGAAGAAGAGATGGTTTAAACCAATTTTTAAAAAATAAGTCCAGAAATAAATCTCTAGATTAAAAAAAAAGAATTACATAAATTAAAATTCTTAGCAACTGAAACCCTGTAACATTGCTGAGCATGTAGCTAATGCTAAGGACCATTTATGATTATGTAAGTCACATTTCACTCCATCTACAAGGAGAACTCTCCCTCTAAATTATTTTTACTGTCCTTGCTTTTCATATTTTTGCACATATCATTTCCACCATGCTGGAACTTTCCAGATTGTTTTCTACAACAACACTATTTAAGTGTTTTGGCTTCCTTACTTCTTTAGTACTTACTGTTGTCCAACATTTTAGTTTTTGATGAAGTACTAGATATGTCTTTATGGATTTTTTTAATTCAGTCTGATCATGTGGCTTCTGGTGGTTAATAATTTGCATTTATTCTGTCCATCTTATTTTATTCTTTTTATTCCACTTTTTCTCTCTATCTTCCTCCTTTGAATTTGTTGAACAAGTTTTGTCCCTACATTGCCTCGGTAGGATCAGAAATTAATAATTTTAATTTATGTACATAAAGACATCACCTTAAAATTTTAAGGTGTGGACACAAATGAGTACAGTCTAGCAATATGTTTACCTTCCTAATGATTTTACTTTTCACTCTAATCAGCTTTCTGGCAACCTACTTATCTGGCCTTGTATTTTTGTTGTACCAACTTATATCTTTCTGCATACTGTTCCACCACAGCTGTAACACATCACCACAAACTTCACACCTTATCTTACAATAGTGAAAATCAAAAGTTTGATCTGTGCCTCCCATTCTAAAGCAAAGGCCAGGCTTGTCAGGGCTGTGCTTCTTCTGGGGGCCATAGAGAGGCTCATTTAGGTGTTGGTAGAACTCCTTTTCCTCTTGTAGCAGGACTGAGATTTCCATTCCCCGAAGGGTGTTAGCTGAGAGCTGTTTGCAGCTTTCAAAGATCACCCACATCACTTGGGTCCTGGTCCCTTTCTCCAAGTCCAGCATGGGGAATCAGACAATTTTCATGCTTAGCTTCTTATCTTCCTTTTCTGGCTCATCTTTTTGACTCAAATGGAAAAGTTTCTGGTTTTTTTAAGGACAGAGACAATTAAATTGGTCCCACTGGGCAATGTAGGTTATATTCCCTATCTCAAGGCTTGCACCATTAATCATATCTGCAAAGCCCTTTTCTACCTACAAGAGGGATAACAAATTCTGAGGTTCTAGGAATTAAGGAAGAGGATCTTTAGGGAACCATTATTCTTTTATAGGGAACCATCTCTTCTTTCACTCATGTCTCTAATCACCATCCCTTCTGGAATCTTAGACCCTTTTCATGTATTCACTCTTATGAGATATAAGACATTTTTCTAATAAATTTAATTTCTCAATTAAATTCTTTAATGACGGTTTACTATAGTCATATCTTCATTTTCTAAGAAGGCCCTCCTCTGCCTCTGAAAATCATAATTAAAGGTCTCTGGAAATGGCATTAAATCATTAAAATACACAGTTTTGTGACATGGAATGAACCATGTGTGAAAGAAAAAGCCAGGTTTAATACCATAATATGGTTACTGTACTGATTTCGTGTAGTGGACGGACAATGGGAATATGATGAGTATTTTACTTACTTGTGATTACAATTATATAACTTAAAGTTCCTGTTTTAAAAGATAACATATAAGCTGCTGTTTCAGAAAGATAGAAAAAATGGAATTTTCTCAGTACATTTTATAAGTCCCTGGAAATAATACCCAAAATAATTCAGAAGATTGTGAAATTGTGGTGAAGAAAGGAGGGGGTATAAAGACCTCAGAACCCCAGAAGTGACACAGTGACACATTCCTATGGCTTTCTTTTTGCTTCCTAATATCTAATTCACAAACATTGGTGAGCATAGATTTTAGGGCCTCTAATAAAAATGTCTTTTGCTAGTCAGAGGACAAATAAAGAACCTACATTATCGGATATAGAGTTTTACACAATAATCACTTTACTCCAGCCAGAAACACAGAAAAAACACATAATCATGACGTCACCCACACCAGAAAATTTCTAGAAGGGTCTCACTTCCTATGACCTCAGTGCTATAGTAAAATACCCAACACTTCAGCATGGGTGCTGTCAGAGAAGCCCAAGCAGAGAACTCGGTGTTTCAACCTTTATAGCTGATAATAAGCTCCTGTGATATTAGGGAACACAGAAAAGACCCCCCCCACACACACACACACACACACACACACACATATGACCAGAAATTCCACCTCAGTTGTCCATGAAGTTCAAATGAGGAACCTGGACTTTTACCCCTAACTCGCAATAGTATTGTGACATACTTACCTTTCCCAGGATGGAACAGTCTAAGAAAAGGGCAACTTGAGCCGGGCATGGTGATGCAGGCCTGTATCCCTCACTCATGTGAACCAGGAGGTTCTATGATCATAAATTCCAGCCTAGTCTGGCAATTTAGGGAACTAGTAAGAACCAGTCCCCCACCCCCCCCAAAAAAATACAAAGGGCTGGCAGGGATACAGTTCAGTACAAAGCCCCACCTACAATCCTCAGTACTTCTTCCCATTAAAAAAAAATTTAAAGAGAGGAGACTCATGACATAGTAAAAAACTAAAAAAAAAAAAAAAGTCCACTTTGCAGTTCAAATCACTCATCATGCCAGTAATCAGGAAGACTTCAAAACTGTATAAATGCCAACCAACATGGAGATGATAGAGAAGTTAGAATTATCTACCAAAGCTCTCAAAAGAACCATGATAAAAATGTTTCAAAACCTTTAAGCATGCTTGAAACAAAATATATGAGCAGAAAATTTCAGCAAAGAAACTGATGTTGTAGGGTATTAAGTGGAAATTTTAGATCTGAGAAACATAGGAACTTCAGTGAAAAGTTTTGTGAACAGTTCTGAAAGCACAATGGAGGAGACAGAGGAGAAAAACAAGGAACCAATGAACCAGAACATATGGCCTGTGATATGTCTGCAGAATGCTAAAAGACAAGAGAGGTCAATAGGAATCAGGAACCATGGGCTCAGCAGACTCTGTGTGTAAAATGGCTGAGCGCTGAACAGAGAGGTTTTGTTTTTGTCCATTTTGTCTGAGGTGGTGTTTTGTTGTTGTTGTTGTTGTTTGTTTGTTTTTTGGTTTTGTTTTTGTTTCTTTGTAGGAGGTAGCAAGTGAATTTACTAGAATAGGACAAGGGCAGAAACTCTGCCTTAAAGGAAGACAGTGTCATAAGAATCATATGAGAACAGAGTGTCATAAACCTTGTTTACAGTATATAGTTTTCAGTGTTATCTGGACCAGAACAAGTGTGGGGAGGCTACCTCTCACTGCAGGGAAGGACTTGTTTTTCTTTAAATTCTACTTTAGCATTACTGCTCAATATTTCACAAGTGCTAGAAGAGAAGAACCATCAATTTACAGTTCAGCACTCCAAGAAAATATCCTTCAGAAACAAAAAAGAAATACTCATATTCTTATACAAAAGAAAAATGAGAGTTGTCCCTAGATCTATCCTGAAAGGTTGACTAAAGAAATTCATATAAGTAGAATAGAAATAACATAATTTAAACACCCTTCAGGATAAGAGAAAAAAAAGAAATAGATGGTAAACAAAGGTATGCGCAATTACAATAAGCTCTTTTCCCCTTTGTTTTCTAAATTTGATTTAAAATTGAAGTTTCTTAAGCCTCATAGTCTCCAAAGTTACAGGCCCAGATTTTACTGTATAGAAACTGTTATTTTAAAAACAATATAAAAACATCATGGCTTAAGGTGATTTCTAATCAACTGATGGAAAAACAAAAGTGAAGTTTTTTCTGTATTATACATAATACATATACATTTATATACTATAAATTTTTCTACTTTAAATTACATGTTCCAGAAGTGAAAGTAATGAAGGTCAAAGTAGTTAGGTTTATTTCAACTAATTTAGCTAGATACTATGGACTCTTTTGCCTGTAATTTTTTTTGTTGGTTTTTTGTTTGTTTGTTTGTTTGTTGTGGGGTTTTTTTTTGCTTTTTATTTTGTTTGTTTGTTTTTGAGACAGGGTCTTGCTTTTGTAGTTCATTCTGGCCCTGAGCTCAGCCTCAAACTCATAACAGTCCTCCTGCCTCTGCCTCTCAAGTTCATGAGCCACCATGCCCGGCATTGTATGTGGTTACAGGGGACTGAACCCTGGCCCTTGCACTTGCAAGCCAGGCACCAGAACCACTGAGCTAAATCCCCAGCCCTCCTATAAGAGTTTTTAAAATAAGTAACTTTTTGGGCCCGGGTTTTAGCTCAGTGGTTCCAGCCCCTGCCTTGCAATTGCAAGTGCAAGGGTCTGGGTTTGATCACAATGCCAGGCATAGTTACTCACACCTGTAATCCCAGCACCCTGAAGGCAAAGGCAGGAGGATTACTGTGAGTTCAAGGCTGAGCTCAGGGCCAGCCTAAACTACAATGTGAGACCCTGTCACATGCACACACACACACACACACACACAGTTACTTTTATGTGAAATGTATATCATTCATGTCAAAGTTTTTAACATTCAGAAAAGTGAAATATTTTTTTCTGCATTTTCTGCCATTGGTTTGCCAAGTCCTTTCTCTGTTGGAAAGCAATGCAATTAATCATTTCAGGCTTTGGCTGATGTTGCAGTGCAGATAGCAATAATCCTTTTAAACCCGAGTCAAAATGTTCACTGTTCTCCTTACTAAGCAAATTAGAGCTGCCTTGTCATTTATTTCCACTCTAGTGTAAGGAATGAGGAAGGAAGCACCACTAGGGGAAAAAGAAAGAAAATCTACAACTTGCTTTTCAAAACAAAAAAGATGTCAGAAAATGACTCAATATAATAACCTTCATTGTTTACCCTTGTTGGTGCAGAGACCTGGGGGATATATAAGTAATTACAATTGGCTTTAAATTACAGACATTTTAAACTTTTAGTTAGACTGGGGTTTCTACATTAAATATGTTAATTTCTCTATAAGCCTAGATGCAATTCCACACAATTAGAATTCAATTGTCCTCAACTAACTAAACAACTAAGGCTTTAAATCCTTTTTTTCTGCAAGTCTGAGCACTCCACAGGTTCAGAGTGAATCGGGAGCTAATTTTGACAACAGGAAGTAACTGACTAAGACATAAACTTGTTAAATTTTTTTCCAGCAGAGGTAACGATAGCTATTATAAAAGAGCTAGTGAGTTAGCTAGATAATGTACAACAAATTGCCCTCTGCTGTCCATTCAGCCCTAAATATATGACTCTCTTGGTCATTTTTAGCCAGTTCTCTATGCAGAACTGTGAATTTTATCTTGGCATTAGCTGTCACATGCATGTACCAAAGAGCTAAACTTCAGACATCAAAGTAGAAAAGAAGAGAAGTAGGGACATTTACCTACAGTTTATTGGTCATCTTGAGAACTAATGGAGGTAATTATTGCTTAATCTCATTAGTGGTTTAGATTGACTCACATATGTAGATAATATTTTGCAAAATTTATTCACTGAATGAGTCAGAGAGCCAGAGAGAGAGAGTACCTCCTCTTTTCTCATATCCATGTGGTACCACTTAGATTGTGGACAACAGGGACAAGTGTTCACTTTCCCAGCACAACTCAGTGGACACTTTCTCCATATCTATTAAAGCTATCTTGCCCCTCTATATTATTCTACTTTTCATCACTGGGACATTGTACTCAACAGCCATAATTTAAAGGAGACATAATTTGTCTCCTAGCTTCTGAATGCAGAACAGGGCAACCCAGGAGAAGGGGCCAGGGGCAGATACAGTCTACCAAGTCACACCTGTGTGACTTTCCTGAAGACACATGGAACTATACTCTTCTAATCTTCTACTAGTCCTCGAGGTGACTCTCTGGCTAATCAAATTGTTTATCTGTCCCACTGTCCCACTATGTTTAGTCCTCTGCAGTAGCTCCTGTTTTCTTAGGATCTAGCAACAGAACTTTGAGTTCACCTTGAGGATTCTCTTTCTCACTAGCAAAGTTATTTTCAGCATTACTAACAGCATAGATAATCAATGGTAAAGCTGGTGAACAATTTGCAAGGTCAGTTTTCTTTGACTTTACTGTGTCTTTCATTCCCCCATACATCTTTTTATTTTCAGGACGTAGCTGAGAAGCTTTGAAAAATATCTTGTTGGTACATGTTTAACAGTTTGGATTTTGGTTTGATTCTTAAGCAATCCCTTTGTTTTTTCTCAAAACAGCCTCAAAACCAGTGGATTCCAAATTGTGCACTGGCCCTTTACCTAATACTATGCAGCTGTGCCATATTCCCTGTCCGGTTGAATGTGAGGTTTCACCTTGGTCAGCGTGGGGACCCTGTACTTATGAAAATTGCAATGACCAGCAAGGCAAAAAAGGTATGTAATAGTAACACACCATATCTGAAACACCCATAGATTATGACGCTCCTGAATTTTAAAAGTTATTTCTGTGATTACTTGTAATATTTTCCAGAATGCCTAAAGAATATAGATTTCCAAAAATGACTAAGCCTACCTCTGGTAATAGTACCAAAAGTTTAAAATGCAGGAGCAGAGATAGGCAAGATGTTAATGATTTAGATAATATGACAGAGCAGACATGACCATGTCTGCACAGTGATTAGGGTGAGGTGTGGTGTTAGACTGATCTGCAAGGAAAACTCTGCCTCCTAACTTACTTGCTGTTATCCATAGAGAGGATATAGTGATATCTGCCACCAAGATTGACTCTGAAGAGTCAGTGAGAAAATAAGCATAAATAACTCAGGGCCTGACCTATAGCCATTACTAATAATCATAGCTCCTTATCTTTGTGGAGGTAGAAACATTTTTAAAAAAATTTTTTGCTTTATGATATAAATGATGCAGCTAAGTGGAGTGGAATAAGTGTGGCAGCTTGTTTTATGGTGGGCATGGTGAGTTAGATTCAAATGTTCCCATAATTTTATTTTCCCATTTTGACAGCCTTTAATAATTCCAGTATTCTCACTTAGCATAAACAGATCTATTAATCTTGTTTTACACTATCAGAAAGACAGTCCTTGGGCATTATAAAAAGCAGGTAGTAGAACTCAGAATGGTTCACACTGAGCCCAGATGGTTCAAGTCCTGAATTCAGATATATCTAGAGATTCAAAATTCAATGGAGACTCAAAAAGAACGTTTTTGTGGATCTATTCAACTTCTCGGAGGTTCTTTTGCCAAATTCAACCATGTAACAGTGCTAAAGAATTAGAAATCCGAGCACTTTCATGTCTCTGATCATGAATGTTTCTGAATAGTTTGTGATTCCATTCTTTAAAGATTCCTCACATTCTCTATATTGTCTCTCTTTGTCTTTACCTCTCCCCCCACCCCTTTCCCCTTTCCCTTCCTAAGCTCTAGGCAGGATGTAAGAGGTATAAGACTTTTTTTTAAATTCTACAGAAGACTAAAACCAAAATACCCTTTCTGTATTCATTCACATATTCATTTAATAAATGGCTCCAAATCTGAGGTTAAGCTACAATTTGGAGGACACATACACTAATGATTCAAAGCCAAAAGGACTTTTCTACCCTCTGCCTTCATCCAGCATTCACTCTGGGTTTCACTGAGCTTTCTGAAACATATTGATGACAGGAAATGCTTTCTTTTCCCCAATGACTCAGGCTTCAAGCTGAGGAAGCGGCGCATTACCAGTGAGCCCACCGGAGGCTCCGGGGGGCCTGGAAGCTGCCCTCACTTACTGGAAGCCGTTCCCTGCGAAGAGCCATCCTGCTACGAGTGGAGAGCAGTGAGGCTCGGAGACTGTGAACCGGACAACGGAAAGGAGTGCGGTCCCGGCACGCAAGCCCAAGAGGTCGTGTGCGTCAACAGTGACGGTGAGACATGACGCCCATCACGTCTGCACGGAGACATCGTTAACTTTGCAGATATCATTTGCACTTACGGTTAAGAACATTCTCTCACAATTGGTTCTATTTAAAATTGTCTATCCATGCATCTATCTACCTATCTCTCTCTCTGTCTCCTTCTCTTTCTCCCTCTTCCTCTCATCTTCCCTCCATCCTTCATATGGTGACACCAGACATATTCCTTGAATACTCACAGGGTGGTTTTAAATTGGAAAAGAGAACAGACAATGAAGAGTAAGCTGGAACCATAATTGGAGGAGAACGCATTAAACTAAAAACAAGGAAAGGTACAAGTTTTCCATGTGCTACTATTTATTTATGTCAGGAGATGAAATCATAAATCCAGAGGACTTGTAAATCTTGGTGTACTTGATGCTAAAGTCTTTTTTCCTCACCAGTATTGTGACTTGATATTGCCATTTAATTTCAGACTCTCAAGCCCTGAGCCCAGTTTCTTTTTTTTTTTTTTAATTCAAATCTTTATTGGTACATTATGAATACACATCATCCTCACATTCAACATTGAGAGTTTGTAGGGCCCAGTTTCTGAATCAACCCCTCCTGCTTCGGAGCAGCCTCCAGTAAGGAAACAAATTTTATATATATGGGGGGGTGGTAGGGTGGGTGGGGCTATGGGAAAAAATGAGAATTAAGTTGTGTCTTATACTGGTACAAATCCCCATTATGGAGTGCAATCATGATGTGTATATTTAAAGTACCAATAAAGATAATTAAAAAAAAAAAGAATGACACAGAGCTAGTGGGCAGTGGTTTCTTACAAGGTTCTTTCTCTTGAGCATATAACATTTAGTATTTTACAACTCACTTTACGTGACAAAATTCTCTACTGTTATTTATCTCGGACATAAGACTTTTTGCATTCTTCTCAAAAGTGCTGCTGTGACTTGAGAGAGAACCTCTTACTCTTACCACAGTCCTTGATGTACATTTAGGAGTCAAAGGAACCGCGTCCTCAAAACCCCCACTCACACCGTTTAACACCTCTAGCCGTTCATTCTAAGTGTCCTCCTCACTGTCAAATGCTGTAGCTCTGCACACCAGGGAAGCCTGAGCACCAAACCCCAGGGCCTCACGGTTTGACAGTTCGTGCTGTTTACAGCACGTGCAGACCCATCCCGGTGCCTCCTCGGGGTATTGGAACATCTGGCAACCGTCATTATTCCTCTCATCCTATTTTCTTGCAGCAAGCAGAATCATCCCCTCCTGTGCCTCAGTCACTGTTCAGTAGTGAAGAAAGATGCTCTCTGGGGCTGGAGACCGACAGACTAGTGTTACTGAGAAACGAGCCTTCCAACTTTGAGATGCACAGCATCATTACTGTCCATGGTCTATGTGAGCCATGCGGAACATTGTCAGACAGTGTTTAAACTGGTGTGTGAGGCTGAAATTCAAAGAAGAGGATATATTATCGTTCCACATATTCCAGGAACAATTTGGTGTAATTTTCTTTGTTGTGTGAAGGTATAATTAGCTATGATATATCTTTTTAGTTTTTCAGTTTTATTCTAAACAGGAAAAGAAAAAGGCAAAACTAATATTCAGAGATTGGCATACAGGAAGAGAACCCAAAATAAGCAGCTTCTGTTTGGCCTGATGACACATGGCTCTAATTCCAGCACCCTGATAGGCTGAGGCAGGAGGATCGCAAATTATAGCCTAACCAGGGTAATTTAGCAATTTAGTAATTTAGCAAGACCCTCTTTCAAAATAAAAGAAAAAAAAATGGAGGGGGGCTGAAGATATAGCTCAGTGGAGTCTATCTCAAGGGGAAAAAAAAGAAAAAAATTTCGATGTATTTTATTCTAAAATCAAGTCCTAATTTGAATTGAGTGATATTCTATATTATAATCTGAATCGCTATATATAGAGTAAAAGTCATATTGATCTCCCTTCATGATACTGCATTTTAATGTTTTCCTCAATTCAAATAATTTTTCTTGTCCTTCTAAAGATCTAGGGAAAACTGTTTGTCCTAGAAACTATAAAGGTACATCTCAATGAAGGAAAAACCAAAGCAAAATGTTAATTATGCATAAACATCTACCTCAATATTATCCAACAAAAAATTAAATGTAGCTCACTGAGTGCAATAATCTTCCCAGACATTTGTGCAAAATAAATATTTTTGCATAGATTAGTGAGTTATTTACAAAATATCAGTGGTTAATTTTAACTTTGTCAAGTGATAATTATTTTGTAACACAAATATGTCTTTAATTGTCTCATGAAATACTAAAAATTAGAATATATCTTAGAGATGTCCAGGTGTCTTGGAAAGTAGTATTTGTTATAATCTGAAAATCAAGTTGATAGCACAAGACATAAATAAACTGATTTCACTTTGTTTCACACACAGGAGTTTTAAAAGTAAGAAGTACATAGTGACATTGTTTATTATTGTTCTTTCCTAAGACATGTAGTCCATCATAAAATGTATCTCCTATTATAAATGAGTTGAAGTGAAATTTAATACTTAACTGACTCAACTACATATATATATATATATATATATATATATATATATACAAAATTTTTAAATTGTCTTTTAGTATAAGTTCTAAAATGGCTCACATTTTTATAAAACTGAGCTATACCTGTGCCTTTCACTGACAGAATGAATATAAGCAAATCCTAGAGACCGATAAATATTACTGCAATATTATCATGTGGTCACCTGGTAAGTGTTTAGCAGCTGCACCAAATGTTGCTTTGTAATTAAATTGGGCCCAGGGAATTAAAGTTGATTAGTAGCACAGACTCTACCCCCAGGCCCGGGCTGCAGCTATAGATTTTGTTTTATAATTAAGTTAACATCAGACTAGGGATATGAAGAATTGAAGCCTGTTTACTTAGCCTATCATTAAGGTCTTTTCTCTTCCACATTCCTCACAAATTTCACAACTTTGTCAATGAACTGAAAGTATGTAAAGTCAATTTTTTTTTTTTTTTTTGAGACAGGGTCTCGCTTTTGTAGTTCAGGCTGGCCCTGAGCTCAGCCTCAAACTCACATCACAGCAATCCTCCTGCCTCTGCCTCCCGAGTGCTGGGATTACAGGCGTGAGCCACCACGCCCGGCACTGTGGTATGTGGTACTGGTTGCTGCTGGGCATGAGTCTCCACACCCAGTATGGTATGTGGTTACCGGGGATTGAACCCAGGTCCTTACGCTTGCAAGACAAGAGCTGGAACCACTGAGCTAAATCCCCGGCCCGTAAAGTCAATTTTTTTTCTGAAATACCCTTTGACTAGGCTGCAAGGGGTCATTAGGATTTACTACAACTATTCATTTTTCCACTTGTTTTCTAAGAGGTAAAGCATGGAAGGTGATAGGAGTAGCTAGGAGGAGTTTTGTGTAGATACTCTGACTGACGAGTGTGAAGACAGTTTCTGACAAAAGAAAGCTCAAAAGACAGAATCTTCAAAAGAGATGGACATTTTCTGTGTAATAGAAACTCGATCATCAGGAAAGCAATTCTAGATCGGTACCACAAGGAAAGTGATGGGGGAGGGGTCTAAAAAGTGTTATACCTTAGAGAAATCCCAAATCTACCCTGTTTAGTGTCTGTGACATTTGTGTATTCTATTAGAGGTCTAAATGCCAGAAGCAAAGAGTGTTTTGTTTCCCAAATTGGTTGGTTAGAGGCAGAACAAAGCTTATTAAGCTGGAGATGGAAGAACAATGCATTATCCTATTTGTTGTTTGAGACCAAATATTGTTTCCATATTCTCTACCCCTTTGCTGGAAAACATAAGAAACCATGCTATCTTCATTCCTTACGGGGAGTTCTGCTGCAGATGTTTGAGTTCTGCCACCACTCTAGTGAATTTCAGACACTCAGTTTTCTTTTGTTCTCTGTATCATTTTTGTAAAGTGATACACCTCAGCAGTTTCAAATGTCTGTCCTTCCATGCTACTTTTCTTATTTTATCTAACACTAGAGATCACATAATCAATTGACATGCATACTCTCTCTGTTTCTGTCTCTGTCTCTATTTCTCTCTCTCTTTCTCTCTTTCTCAACTTTGATCCTGATTTTTCTAAAACCAAAAAGTACTTCTCTGAATTAGGAATCAGCACAATTCATCCTTATATTGTTAATGGTACACTAGTGGGAGCAGCGGGGTCACCAGACTGGGCTCTCCGGGTTTGCTGTGTCATTCTTGACTAGAAATGACTGTACTGTGCAGAGATTGTCAGCAATGGAGTAAATGGGCTGGATTCTCAGAAGGCAGAGGAAGATCTAGGATTAAGAGACTGATGAAGTCAGCATAAGCCAAGATTTTCAAGCAAGAATTTTGCCCAAGGAACTGTTTCTCCCTATCATTAAAAACATTAGAAAGGATTAACAGAAAATACTTTGGAGTTTACCTTACTTTCCAGGTTGATGACTTACCAAGACTGCTTACTTTTACTGAAATTTTGCCACCAGCTTCTACTTCCACATCAGGGTGCATATTTACATCTGAGTGAAGAAAAGGGAAGCTGGATACTTTTTCTTTCCCAAATGATTCATGTCATACATCTTGATCCTGTGAAGTTAGTATAAAGATGGATATTATTTCAGTACTTTGAGATAAACAGAGAGATAAACTTCAAAGAATATTGAAAAATTTAGCCTCTATATAACAATACATAATGTAGAGCGAGATGCAGAAACAACGTGTTCTATTTTAAGTTATAAAATACAATTTTCACACAATTTGCAATCTATAAACACTGAATTGATTTCTATAAATAATCTCTTATTACAAAGCAACAGTGTGAAGATGACAGAAGTAGGGGAACAAGTAGTAAATCAGATAGAGCAAGGACCAGTGAGAGACTCCAGGGCTCTTTGTTAAGATTAATATTTTGACTGATATCTATCATAGCCCTGATAGATTCTCCCAGAAGAAGCATAGAATGATCAGTGATCAGGATGCCTGCACATTATTAAGGAGCTACTCCCAGGAGACATCAGTAAGGAAGTATTTCCCTTTGGAAATACAGGAGCTAACTAGAAAAGGGAGCATATGCCTTGAGTTCCCAGGACCACCTCCAAGTTCAGCAACTTCCTTCTAAGTAGTATTCATAGGACTCTAAGTAGAGTTGTTTCCACTTATGTCACTTTTAATAATTCTCAGAAGCAAAACACACATAGGGCAAAATCGAGAGGGAACCGTGCCTGAGAAAGAGCCTTCCCCCATGGCAGTCACACAGGCTATCACCGAATCTCTCTACCAGTGAGTTGTGACAACACATGCGATACACTGTCCACCAGCGAAGCTCACTGGAGCGGGGAGCCTCGGGTTTACATTGGGGTCAGTCACACAGGCATTTCCTACCTGGCACATGCCACATTCCACAGTCTTGAAAGGAGCAGATGATCAGTTTTATATCATGTTGTCTGTCACATAGAGAGAGAATAGTGGGATTCTGCCGAGAACCACATACTCAGAGGGAAGCCAAAGGCCATGCTTGTAAGAAAACCCAAGGGTAACATTCTCAGGGCCGCTAGGTTAATTCTTCACAGAGAAAATCTAATTTGTAGACTTAGTCTGTTCAAGTGCAGCATTCAAGCATGAAAATTAGACCGTCAAGATTGTGCTTCTAGAGTAGATGAATTGCTTTTAATCTCACGCAACCATTGGCCCACAGCATAAAAAGAAAGAGGGAAGTGAGTACCAGAAACTTATGGTTCTTTTTGTGCAGCAAAGGTGAAAAATGAAGATCTACTAGGAGAATCTGAGATGGTACGTTGATCCAGTACAGGGAAACCCAGGAGATCCACTGATGAGCTGCACTGTCCATTCTAGAGAGAGATGAAATGAGAGGAGGAAAGGACGTATGTGTTTAAAGGAACATCAGACCTGGTCATTCTGTCCTCTACATGACAGAGGACTGACTGCCTGTGAGCACGTGTACTTTTCCTGTTTAGGAAATATTTTTATGGAGCTTTTTGGTTGACAAATATGTGCCACTTTCCACATTCCCTGCATATTAGCAATTTAAGAACAGCTGAGATTTTTCTGTAATATAAAATAGGGTGATGTTTAAATTAGTTCTGGCAGCCTGGGAGAAAACGTAAGGAATATTGAAATAATAAAAGAAGACACAAGAAGAGTCTGGAAGTCATAAGAGTCCGAAAGAAAGAAGATGAGGAGTTGAGGAAGCCTACTGCTAACTAGAACTATACTTTGGCATGAAATAGGTGGCTCAGTCTTACAGTCTGTTTGTGTTAGTACCAGTTTTTTGAGGTCATTATTAATAGCATGCCATTTTGCTTCAAAGTCCTCTAGTTTGGTCAGTTAGTGATATGAACACCCTACAAATGGCTGGTAGCCTAGGAACAGAGAAGGTGTGATGGCTTAAATTTAAATGCCCCCCCCCCCCGCAGGCTATCTTTCCTCTGTATTTGAATGGTAAATGGAATACACCAATGCTCATTCGGAGCTGAATGTACTTAGAAAGTGAAGCCGTATTGGAAGGGGGAAGGGACTGGAGGTGGGACCTAGAAGGGTATCCCCCTACCTCCTCCTCCCTCTGCTGCTTTCAAGCAGCCATAGGTTGAGCACCTTTTCCTCTGCCATATCCTTCTGCCTTCCTCCTTTTGCTTTGGAGCCAGCTGGCTATGGACTGAAATAGTAACCCAAAATAAATCTCTCCTTCTTTAAAATGTTAGAGTTGGGTATTTTGTTCCAACCATGAGAAGTGATGAAGATGGAAAATTTAAAATAATTGAATCAAAAGTATTAGAAAAAGGCAGAGGCAGGAGGATTGTGATGTGAGTTTGAGGCTGAGCTCAGGGCCAGCCTGAACCACAAAAGCAAGACCCTGTCTCAAAAAACCTAAAAAAAAAAAAAAAAAAAAAAAAAAAAAAAAAAAAAAAAAAAAAAAAAAAAAAAAAAAAAAAAAAAAAAAAAAAAAAAAAAAAAAAAAAAAGTATTAGAAAAAAATGAACTCTGTGAACATTCTTGGGAACCATAGAGTACCAGTCAACCTCCATGTAGAAGTCTCTGAGCTTCTCTAGTGGAAATAATTCTATTTCACTTTTAATGAAAAAAATAATTTTAGAAACTAGAAGATCTGAAGACATCCAAGAGTGCTTGCAAATCTAAAACTATATCTTTTTTTCATTTATTGAGTTGATTCATACATTTCAGATATACATAATGATCGTATTCAACATTGAGGGTCTATAGCTATGTACAAAACATCTTGATTCTCATTTTTTCTCATTCCCCTGGCTTCCCTATAACACCACAATACTCATGTATATAAGCTTTGTTTCTATTTTCCCATCAAATTTTTTTCTCTTCTTTACTTTTCCCTGCTCTTCTTTTCCTCTTAAACTTTGAACTCTGCTTCCTATTTCACAATATCTATCATATATTCTAGGTCTCATTTACACCTTTAGTTCTCATACTAGAAAAATGATACACTTTTATACATCTGAATCCTATTTATTTCACTTATGAATATGTCCTCACAGTACATTCATTTAAGCATAAATATATCTAATTTATCATTTCTTATGGTTAAGTAATACTCCCTTTTATACAATAAGAAAGTATCTCTTTATCCATTCTCCAGTCGATGGGCATTTGGTCTGTTTCTAAATTTGTCTATTACAAAGTGAATTGCTATAAACATGGGAGCTCATGTGTCACTGTGATATGATGCTTTTAGTCCTTTCATGTATGTATACATAGCAGGGAAATAACAGGTTCAAATGAGACCTCTAAACTTAACTTTTTGAGGAATCTCCATCTAGACTGGTGGCACCAGTCTAGATTCCAACAAACAGTGGAGAAGGGCTCCTTTCTCCAGTATCCCCACCAGCATTTGTTGTTGATGGAATTCTTGATAGTAGCCATTCTTTGTGGAGTGAGATATCTCAGTATTGTTTTTATCTGTATCTCTCAAATCACTAGCAGTGTTAATTTTCTTTTTAATTTTTCTTCACTCCCTTTACTTCTTAATCTGAATTTTTCTTTGTTGGTAGTTTTATTTTGTTGTTTGTTTTTTTGTAAATTGAAGACTTTATTGGTGCATTACATATATACATGATTGTTGGTAGTTTTTAATTACATTTTCAGTTTCACTGATTGATATTGTTGTGTTTAGAATTTTTGTATCTTCTGTGCTCAACTTGGAAAGTTCATATATATCTAGGAATTTTTCCATTTCTTCTTTGTTTTCTATACTTGCTGGTGCACAGATTTTTGAATAGGTGTTGTCTATACTCTGGATCTGTTGTGATTTTTACCCTTTTCATTCCTAATTGCAACTATTTATATGTTTTCCTTCTTCTTTATTTCTTTTTCTTTTTGGGGGGGGGCTAAGGCTGTCTAAGGGTTTGTTGATTTTGTTTATTCATTCAAAGAACCAACTCTTTGACTCGCCAATTTTTTTTGATATTTTTTTCTTGGTCTCTATTACATTAATTTCTCCTCTGTCTGTATCATATCCTCCTTTGTATGAGCTTTGGATTCATCTTGATCTTTTTTTTTTTTTTCTGAGGAGTTAGAAGTTCAAAATTAGGTTGTTTATTTTAGCTCATTCTATTTTCCTAGTGTCAACATTCACTCCTATGAAATTTCCTTATGTCATTGCTTTGATTGTGTCCCATAGATTCCTATATGTTGTACTGGCATTATCATTTAATCACAGAAACTAATTTCTACTTTAATCCATATGTGACCCATTCATTATTCAGGAGAATATAATTCAATTTTCATATCTTCATGAAGTTTGGGATTTCTTTTGCTATTGATCTCTAATTTCAAGGGACTGTGATCTGACAGCATAGAGAGGAAAACTTCTGTTCCTTTGCATTTACTTAAACATGCTCTAACATATGGTCTATTTTGTAGAATAACCCATGTACAGCTGAGAAGAATATATATTCTGATTTTATGGGGTGAAATAGTCTATTAAGTCCATTTGTTCAATTATGATCTACTATTTCATTGTTTGTTTTGGTTCAGTTAATCTATTTGTGACAGTAGGGTGTTGAGATCCCCCACTAGTATTGTATTAGTGCTTATTTGGCTTTTTATGTACATTAATATTGTTTTATATAGTTGGGTATGGTAACATTTGGTGCGTAATTATGATCACCATCTCTTCCTCCTGAATTCATCACTGTACTAGAATGTAGTGACCTTCTTTGTCTCTCTTAATTATCTTTGATTTAAAGTCTACTTCACCCGAAAATAAGATAGTTACTTCTGCTTTTTTTTATGGTTTCTTATTTTATGAAGTATTATTTTTCACCCTTCAACTTTCAGTCTATGTATTTCTTTTTGAAGTAAATGTATTTCTTTTTTTAAATTCAAGTCTTCATTGGTACATTATGAATACACACATCATCATATTCAACATTGAGTTTGTACCAGTTTATGACACTACTTGATTCTCATTTTCCCCCTCCTCTACCCACCCTGCAATCCCCCACCCCCTATATACATAAGCTTTGTTTCCTTTTTTTATACTATCACATTTCTTTCCTCCTCGTTATTTACCCCTACACCCTCTTTCTTTTTAAATATTTTATATTTCACAATATCAACTATATATACTAGAACCTGAATATAGAATATTGCTGGATCTTGCTTCTTGATATATTCTGCTCATCTATTTCTTTTAATTGGTGAATTGAGGCCATGAATATTGATGGGGATGTGTGATGACTTATACTTGACATGATTATTTCTCTATAGTCAGCTCTTTTATTATTGTCATCTCCCCCCGCCACCATTTAATTTCTTGCCTTGTGTAATGACTTCACTCTATTAGGCCTCAGAGAGTTGTGACTCTCACTGTCTTTTTCTAGGGTGTTTTGAGAATTTTTTGTAACACAGGTTTGGTATACATTAAGTTTCTCAGGCATTCTTACATGGAAGTATCTTATTTCCTCATCAGATTTGAAGGATAGTTTATCAGGATACATTAGTCTAGGTTGGAGGTTGTTTTCTTTTAGGGTTTGAAACACTTCATTCCAGGCTTTCTTTGACTTGAGGGCTTGTGTTTAAAAGTCTGATGTAATTCTGATGGGCTCCTTCTTGTGTGCTTTGTTTCTTTTCTCTAACTGCTTTCAATATTTCATTCTTCTCTTAGGATTCTAGTATTTTGACTATTATATGCCTAGGTGTGTAGATTTTTTATCACAGTTAGAGTCCTGTGTGCCTCACATGTGTATGTCAAATTATTTTGTCTTGCTTGGGAAGTTTTCTGCCCTTAAATCTGTGGACTTCTTTTTAATATATATCACTTGCACTCTCTCCTGTATCTTCATTGACTGATCAGTCTTGTGTTGTTCTTTGCCTCACCTAGCAGCTGCTGGATTGATTTCTCATGGTTCCTTGCTATTTTTTTAAATTCTTCCTTTCTTGGTCACTAACTACAATGCTATCTTCTATGTCTGAAATTCTGTCTTGGGATTCACTAGCCCTGCTGGGTAAACTTTCAGTGGAGTTTTAATGTCTTGAATTTTCATTTGACTCTGTTGATTGTATTCCATTTGTTTCCTGTGCTAAGATTCTATCATGTTCTTGAAGTCCTCTGTTTTTTTAATCTTAGTCTTTCATTATGATCATATCTATGCTGTTATCTGAGAGATTATTTCTGATTCATTTTTTGCAGATCTGCTTTTGTTCCCAGTTCAGATAGTCCAAGTGTTTATATTTCAGGTTGGTCCTTTCATTGGTCCCTAACTTTCCATTTGAAGAATAGGAATTTTGGGTTTGCATCTTATTTTGGTTTTTTCCTTTTTTCTTTTTTTCTTTCTTTCTTTCTTTTTTCTTTTTTTTTTTTTTTTTTTTTTTTTTTTTTTTTTTTTTTTTTTTTTTTTTTTTTTTTTTTTTTTTTTTTTTTTGCTGTTAACGTTTTTGGTTTAATTTCTGAATTAATGTTTATAAATTGCTTATTACAAGTAAGTTTCTTTCTAATATTTAAAATCCTTAAGAAATGATTATTTCCTGGGGTTTCCTCCTGACATAAGGGGCTCTTAGGCCACTAAGTAAGTCCAAGCACAACCGCAACACTTACTGCCTGGATGCAGACTCTAGGACTCCTCATCATGCTAAGATTATTTTCTTAAGAACTTAAGATTGATAAGTGTATTCATAAATATTTTTGTTATTTTCTGTCAGAGTAACGCTTTTGTTGCTATATTTTATCATAAATTGTATCACTGATAGATAAGAACATATAACTATGTAAAGAAAGGCAAAAGATAAAAACACATTAAAATTTATTTAAATACAAAGTGAAACCTCACCCAAATAAGATTTGTTTTAATTTTTAATCTCTATGTTTTTTAAACAACATAAGAGAAAACTCTGAGCTCATATGAATTTTGTTAAGTGAAAATGCATTTTTCAAATGCATAAACATAAATTACACAGCCATTACATAGAAAAACTGACATTTTAAATATAAGAATCTTATATAATAACTGAATCATTTTTATCTAACTTAACAATAAATCAAATAAGAATTTTTGTTCTTGTAGAAGACTATGTCATTTAATATATTCAGAATATAATTAGGTTGGACATTATGCTTAAATTTAAAGTCTCTTACAGTCAGGATTATCTAACACAGCTGGATGGAATTTGTGGCCTATAATTGAATTGAGATTCCTTTCAATTCATTGTAAGGATGAATGTCATTTATGGGCTTTAAGAAAACTTAAGGCAACAGGTTATTCTCCAGTGTTGGTTCTAGTGATCACAGTTGTATATTGGACTTTAAGAGCACTGATCTCTGATCTGTCTGTTGTGTGCATGTCTACGTCTATATTTGTATTATATTTTCCTATGTTTTTAATAAAATACTTATTAAATATTAGGATTGTGCCAATATTTTTGAATAATAATACTATAGTACAGAATAGGATCTTATAAATAATTTGTATATTTAAAGCAATTTAGCAGTAACATGAGGTGAAAGTTAATAATTGGTTACTTACTTCTTAATAATATAAATTGTTCATTGAGTGTTACCCCCTTAAAATGATGAATATAAGAGTAAAAAGGACTTTCACTTTGTTATAGGTGTAGTATGACAGCACAACCCACAACAACCACTTTTCTTATATCTGTGTCATAAAGCCAGAATGGACAAGAAGTATGCATTTTAGTGAAGTTAGGCAGAAATCTATTGAACATAGCAGATGCCCCTATTGCTTTATATCACCCAATCTCTTCTTTGACTCTTTGATTCTGTTTTCATAGTCCTCTGACAGGCTTTGTCTTCCCATGATCTCACTGACTCAGCATTCCTAATTCCTTTCCGAGACATCAGGCAAACATATCTTTGTGCACTTACTTGGCAGTAAACCACCTCAAAACTTGATGAATAATTCTAAGGAAGCCTTTTTTCAGGTTCCACTTGAGCTCCTTTATAAGAGTTTGGCTACAGCTGGATGGTTCCAGAGAGTGTCCTGAACACACTTGGCTTTTGATAGTGACTGTCCTTTGGGGAGCATTGGAACTTCTTTATAGTGTAGCCATTGCTATTTCTTTAAGGTCTTTATTAAATCATGTCTTACACATAGGTAATCATTTACTGTATACAAGCTGTATATGCTGTATAACCAACTATTCAAAACTTGGGAGTTTTGAGCTCTGGGAATTTTTGATGTTATTTGAGTTTTATTTTGTCAGCTTTCCTGATTAGTGGACAATCTGTAGGTTGGTTGTGTCTGAGCTCACCGGGCAACTGTGGGTAGCCAAATCCAGGAGAGCTAGAATACCCAAGTGAGTTTCAGTAATATCAAAAGAAGTCCCTCATTTTTGTTCTTCCCTTGTCTCCTTGTGGCCTTGGTATCTACACCAGCTTCTATTCTAGGTGATCTCAGAGCAATGTTCTAAAAGAGAAAAGCAGCTAAAAGATCACTTAATTCATGGGCTATCAAACTCTCATCAAGTCACTTCCACCCCATCTGTGGGTCAAAGCGAGCCTCAAAGTAGATCAGACTCAAGGGAAGTTGGAACAGTGTACACTTTGAAGACCATTACTCATAAAATTTGTAGATATATTTAATCTATACAGGCCACCTCCTCTGCTTACTTTTAGGTGCATTCTCTCTCTTCTCTTTCCTTAAACTTCACCATTCTCTTACACATCTCTGCTATGAGCTCCACCAAGAAACCCAACCAAACTCAAGTGCCATTTCTTCAAACTCACTATTTGCAAAAGTGAAACTCATTGTCTTTCCTCCAAAATAGAATTCACCTCCAATTTTTTCAGCCTAGTGTGCAGCACCAAAATCTGCTCAGTCCTGCTGGTAGAGTAATATCTGTGAAGGGACAAAAACAACATGGGAAAGTAATCACAGGATGTGAACATCAGGGAACATCAAACGCAAAACTTTGGAGTAGGATATGCTTTGAATTTCAGAGAGGAATCAAGGTGGCCCAAGTGCTTTGAACACAACCAGTTAGGGGACAAAATAATGAGAATGAATTTGGAGAGATCAGAGAGGTTAGTCAAGGGCTTTAGCTTTTGTTCTGTGATGGGAATCTGTTGGAGGCTTAGAATCCTTATATTGTTTTGTTAAGATTAAACATTAAGGAAACAGAGAAAAATTGAGGGAGTTAGCACTGGCCAGGGAGCATATTTTTAAAGTTTACATTAAGAAAGAACTAGGTGGTTAATAGAGACACTAGTGTCCCAGGATCAAGTTTTTCTTGTTTTTGGACTATAAGGCTTACATCACAGATCTTCCCATTAATACACCATTCAGCTGTGCAAAACCATTCAGCTGTGCTTGCTTACTGCCATCTTCTTCAGAAAGGTCAAGGCCATCTCAGAATCACAGTACGCACTCCTCATTCCCATCATGCCAGTTTTACTGTCCTCCCTTTATTACACCAGAGCAAATTGTATGGAATTTGCTTATTTAGCACTTAATCTTCTCTATGTTGTTAGTAGCTGGTTGTGCATCTTGTCTTATTTCTTTCATTATGCTTCTTTCTGGGCCTGTCTCCTGTAGAATAGTTTGTCAAAATTAATTTCATGCTTTCTTGTATCTCCAGAGCTCACGTCTTATCAAGAAATGACTCTCAATTTCTCTTTAAGTAAAATTCCATTAGTGCTTTTACTGCAAATTCAGACTTTGCCTACCAAATGTCAGATAAAGTAATACCAAATTGCACAGCCTCCTGTTACTGTCCCAAACTCCTCTGGATTCCATTACTCCCAGAATCCAATACTATGAATGTTTGCATAAGGAGAAGTCATTAATGGATTTCATAAAGACCTGAAATCTGAAGAATTTTTTTCATTTGATCCTCACATTCTTTTGGGGGGATGGGGATTGTAGTAAAATAGTTATTAGAATTTTGTTTTTTTAAGATTCAGTTTTCTAGAATTCAGTCATTGTAGCACTGACTCTAGCTGGGTTAATCAGCTTTATGTTGCTATAAGAAAAATATATAAATAAACTTATAAGGAGAATTTTTATCTCCCAGTTACTGAGATTCTAGTCCATGATCCAGTAGACCTACTGGCTCAGTGGAAGTGCTGGATAATGATGGAGGGGCTTGTGCAGCAGGATAAAACCACTCATTTCACGCTCAAAAAGCAAAGCAGAAGGAATGAAGGACAAGAGTCCTAGTATCCTTTTCAAGGGATGAATTCAGTGACTTAAAAATCACCCACCTCCTGAAGTTCCCATCACATCCAAATACTACCATTCTGGGGGCTGTCGCTTCATTTGGACCTATGAAAGAACTGAACCACAGCACACACATTGCCATTTCCTGCATCATCCTTATCTATAAAATAAGGATGATATAATAAAGCATTGTAATGAGGTATGCAAGAGTTAATGTCTAGGAATTGTTCTTGCACATAATACATGCAAGTTAATAGTTCTTGAGTTAATCCTTAAAGATGAGTTCAGTAGTGAAAAAAGTGAGATAGTTTAGCACAGACTTTTCCCTTTTCTTGTTTTTTGTTTTGACTGGGTTAAAGGTATGAATTGTATTTGCCTATAACTGATAAAATGATATTTCTTCCACTTCAGTTTTCTCAAAACACATTCAGGAAATAAGTACTTTTTCTCTAAACACGTTTGTAAAATAATTATTTACTGTCAAAAACTGTATGTATATGTTTTTAAAGACATGACTATGCATTTTTGTTTGTTTGTTTGTTTTGAGACAGGATCTTGCTTTATAGTTCAGGCTGGCCCTAGCTCATTATGTAGGCCAGATGAGCCTCAAACTCACAGCAATATTCATATCTCTGCCCCTTGAGTGCTAGGATTACAGGTGTGAGCCACCACGCCTGGAACTGTGATATGTGGTATTGCTTGCTGGTGGGCATGTATCAGTACACCCGGCTTTGCTGTATATGGTTACTGGGGATAGAACTAAGGACCTTGCACTTGCAAGGCAGGCGCCAGAACCACTGAACTAAATCCCCCTTCCATGACTATGCATTTTATTAGCTATCAGACAAGAACATGAATACGATAATAAAATTACCCAATGAAAAATCCTTTCATGATGAAATATATCTCTGAATTAACTTTTTTCCACTTGACACATGTTATTCATTATCATTGATTAGTGTTGTCTTTTCATAAGAATTCTCAAGGTTTATTTGGATCAAATCTATGAAAATTATAATATGAGCCTTATTGATATTAAAGTATTTTTATTTTTATGATGAAGAACTGTACTGAGCATATCACATAAGGAAATTCATACTTTCCTTAGCAAGATTAAAACAACTTTCTATAACCAGAATGTAGACTTCACTAGACTTTTGCAAGACAAGGAAATATTGCTGTGGATATAATGAGAAAAGTAAGCCATACTAATATTTCAGCCTTTAGACTGGGACTTAGCACTGCATTAAAGGGCAGCTGAGGTAAATATATACCCCCACCCACCAAAACAATTCACTCAGAATCCACACTATGAAATTAAAGATTTGCTGTTCAGGTAAGGTTCTCAAACTGAATTTCATATCTCAGGGACATCTTTTCATGTAGAAAGCTATAAGATTAATGCAGCTCATTTTCTTGTCACTTTTTTCAGTAATCTAAAAGGGATTAGGAATTTTTTTTTTTCTAGGTATTTTGTGGTTCAGGCTGGCCCTGAGCTCAGCCTCGAACTCACATCACAGCAATCCTCCTGCCTCTGCCTCCCGAGTGCTGGGATTACAGGCGTGAACCATCACACCTGGCACTGTGGTATGTGGTACTCATTGCTGCTGGGTGTGAGTCTCCATGCCCAGTATGGTATGTGGTTACTGGGGATCGAACCTGGGTCCTTGCGCTTGCAAGACAGGTGCTGGAACCACTGAGCTAACTCCCTGGCCCTGGGATTAGGAAATTTAAAATTAACAAAATTGTTAAATCTTTGATCTTTTAATGAAATTGTTAACTTGACATGGCATTATAAAAGATATATATTAAATTAATCAAATGTTGCTTTCCTCATAAACTTCCATTTTCTTCTGCCATTAACTTCTTGTCTAATCTTCTTTTGATAAATTCATCCATCCTGTAACTTTGTTTTTGAAAGTAGTTGAGACTGATGCTAGCTCCCAAGCAAGACAAATATGTCATCTTCTGGTCTTTGATGATTATGTTAAGGACAGGCATGTGACCACAGATAGGATAGCAGTGGGAATAGTTCAAGCCCTTTTGCATAAATAAACAAAAAAAACCCCACCAGAACTGCACAGGGAAACTATGTAAAGTTAATAATAAAAATGCAGAGTATGTACATGTCGACATTTTTCAATAGCATCAAAGCCATTAAATCCATCTTCCTGTGAAGCCATTTTTAAACTACAGCTAAAACCATTAACTAAACCAGTAACACCTGTTCATTTTTTTTCATCTCCAAAGACCTGCAAGTAATTCATAAAGAGATTTGAGAGTAAGTTCTTCTTTATATGAGTATCTCCCTGAACTGATACTCTCAGAAATATCTCAAATTCTCCCTGGGCAATGGTGGACTCTTTATTTTTTTTAAGAAATACCTGTGAAAACATTCTAAAAATTCTTAAATTATACTAAAGAGTGATTTAACCTAGAATTCTTAAAAAGGTAATTTTATAGAAAATGTATCAGCAAAAAAATAAAAAGGTATAGAGCAATAATCCAGTTGGAGAAGGATTTCTCTAAGTACTTGCTTTGTCTCTGAGAAACATTTGATGTTTGATTAAAAAACATCAGAGTTCCTCGCTACAGCAGAAGTAGACACCAGAGATGTAGAGAAGATAAAGCACCACTGGCATCATGCTAGTTCTATTTTTCCTTCTATACTCTTGTACTACTATCTGTCTTCTTCTACACTCTTGACAGAGTATTCTGTTGCTGGACATCATGGCTGAAGTCATGATAAGAAATGACATGATGTCACAAGTATCTAGTGTTTCTAAAGTATGTAACTAGAAGTCAAGTTTGATCCACAATAACATAAAGACTTTTACGTAAGAAACTTACAGTCTTCTCAAGGAGACAGAAATAGTTACAGTATACAGTCCTCCAGGGAAGTTTTGATGTTATAAATGTTTAAACATGGCAAACAAATTGGTTAACATTAGTAAGATTTCTAAGAGTTTCCTGCCTAGACTATATAAGCTCCTTCTCTTTCTCTCTCTCTCTCTCTTTTTTAATTTTCACATTTAGTGAGTCTTCTCTGTTCCAGTCCTTACACGTGTATCAGTGATGGCAGCACTTGGAAGCCTTCCACTTACTTTCTAGTTGGAGATGAAAAAATATGAGATTGAATATTTTATTTTTTCAATAAATTGAGTTTAATGGTACATATTAGGAATACATTATAATCACATTCCTCATGGAAAATTTGTGCCTGTACATGGTATATCTTGATTCTTATTCTTCCAATTCCTTTGCCCTTCCTTCAACCTCCCACCCACATACATAAGCTTTGTTTCTGTTTTTTCCTTTTTACCATCAAACTTTTCCTTCTCTTCTTTGCATTCCCCTGCCCCCACCCAGTTCCCCTTAAATCATTTTAATATATAACTTAATATTAGAGGGCTAGAGGTGCACTCAAGGTACTAAGAGGAAGAGAAGGCAGAGAATACTTTCTACCTTATAGGATTATAGAAGTCTTAAAAAGGAGAGGACTTGTACTAACCCAAGGGGCACATATAAATTCTTGAGAAGGTTGGTATGTTTCAGGCTGAAAATGCAGCTCTACAAATAAGTATGAAAGAATTCAAGACATTTAGTGAGTTTCAAATATTTGGGCAAATCACTACATGGTTCCTCTTTGGAAAAGTGGAAGAGACAAGTCTTGTGTATAGAATGAGACCATGGAAAAAATGACAAACCAAGTTCAAGAAAATGTTTATTTCCATTCACATTAAAATTGTCCTGGTGGAGGAAGATACAATCGTGTCATTTAGAAATGGAAGCCTGGCCATGGCTTGGAGGCACAGAGGCTGAGACAGGTGCTTTTACTCCTTCCTAAGACTGTACCAAGAAAGCAGTTTGACCATAAAACAGATTTGATTGATAAAATTCCTGAGAATTTTATTGTAGTAGTATTTTAATCAGTAGTCTTGATGCTCACTTCCTCCCAATCACACATTAAATTTAGAAAATTAGGGCGTATTTCTATATATTTTAGAGTTCTCATGAGTGCAAAAGATCTCTTATGCATTGATAGGTGCTCATGAAAAGAAGGAATTTTCCAAATGAGTATGGTCCAGCAAATGAAGACAGTTATATTGCACATTTTAAATTTTTTTCTTAATGAAATACTGAACAACATATGTACAAATAAATTTAATAGTTATCTGGAAAATTCATATCTAAGCTTTGTAAATATGTTCATCTCATGTAAAAGTGTAAAAACTTAGTATATCCCACTAGTACTAGGGAAAGCTGTAATTTTTCATCGTACTTTATGTGCTAGGAATACTTTAAAATATTAGTGTAATGGAGTTAATTCTGATACTTGAAAGTAATAAACTGTTCAAACTTCATGCTTCTGGAATTGATCCAGGATATAATGATAAATTCTTAATTGTTTTTACTTTTCAAATTGAAATACCTCTATTTTTATTTTGAATTTGATTTAAAAAATGTATATATATGTTTTATGGTATTTTAATAGATTAGTTCATAACATTATTTTCTTAGCAAGGTGGAGCTAAATCCAATAACTTTGGTAACTTGAGTGCTGTTTCCATAAACTGTACTCAGACATGATCTATTGATTGCAGTTAGGGGAAAACCACAAACCAGAAATGCTTCCGATTCCAAACTGAAGACTTTACCTTTGTTCCCAATGCAATATCCTCTTATTGTAATTTGATAAAAGCATTTAAAATGGATTTGCTGATGACTTAAAATGTTGCTTTGGTCAATAGATAGGTTAACATTAAATGGGAAAAACAAGATAATGTGTATGAAGAATGTACCTTTCAGCTCTCAGAAAGTGGAACTCTATTTCTGGCTAAAATTAAGAAAGGAGCCCGGGATTTAGCCCGGTGGTTCCTGAATCTGCCTTGTAAAATTCAGAAAGGAAATATAGATTCCTTGGTATTCACTTAAAAAAACAATCCTGTTATCATTTAGTCAAATTCAAGACAAAGAATGAACAAAACATTTTCTTTTTATCTCTTACAGAGCTTTATTTCATAATTACTTACAGTATGCATCAAGCATACAATCTGAATTAAGTACGTGCTGCATTTTTCCACATTTGTTGTTCCTTTGGCTGACTGCCACTGTGTAAGAGGAGTCCTGGGTTCAGAGCCCATAGGCACTGCGCTCTTGTGGAGATGGGAGTCTGGCTGGCTGGCCACCTATGAGGACCAGAAATGGTCCCATAGCCAAATCACCTCTTTCCCTATCTCTCATCTTTGTCTGTTTTTGCAAAGTAGCTCAATCCAAAAAAAAAAAAAAAGTTTATTTTTCTGAAATGAATTAGATTCAATTTAAGGTTCACTGAAACACTCCACACTGTTACTCTAAGTGAGTAGCATTTACACATTTTCTAAAACTGGCTCCAGGTGAAGCGGTAGAAAAAATGCAGAGCCCTGTTGAACTAGGAACAGCCAAGGCTGAAGCCTGGGTGCTTTGTTCCTACCGTGGGTCGTGCACTAAGGACGTCATCATGTGGAAAGACCAGCAGAGTGCTAGCAGCCCCTGAAGTTTCCATCACATTGGCCCCCAGCTCTTCCGCCTCTCCTGAGAGCACTCCCACAGATCCAGGATCCAGCTGATAAATGGGTACTAGCATATACAAACATTGCTGGAAAAATTCAGTCAATGGTTTATCATTTTTTCTCTCTGTATAAAAACACAGTAAAGTGAACCTACATAGGAAACAAGGATCTCTAGAATAACATTTAGTAATACAATATAATCAGTCTCACGTATAATAATTTATGTTATTTCTAGAAATCTATTCTATAAAATAGTATCCAAATGTTGATTCTTATGGATCAAAAATATCTACAGTGAACACTCAGGGAAAAACAAAAAATACCACAAAAATGAAGCTTAAATGCCAGAGTAAAGAATGATAAAAGTAGCTTGGACAAGAACAATGTGTTAAATGTGGAAATAGCATCTGGTAAGTCTACACCATCTAGTCTGGTCTGTTGCTCTTTCTATTAATTGTATATAGTCTTTTTTTCCTTCATCAGAACAGGATCACATTTATATACTTTGATAATTTATTTTTCATTTAATATTATCGTTTTTGCTTTTTTGTATTTGACTTTTCAAATTCATTGATTAGTCATTTTTCTGAAGTAGCAAATTCATATTTTTAAGTTTTTGATGGCAATTTGGGAATCATAAATGAATTTAAGGAAAATGACATATTGATCATGTAAGATTTCTCCACTCATTATCTCAGTATATCTGTCCTCGATTATTTCTTAAGTTTCCTTTGACATAGACTACTAAGGTTTCTTAGTAGAGATCTGAATATTTTACTAAAAAATTATTAATGAAAGGATAGAGTTTTATGATTTTTGAAATGATTTATACTTTATAATGTCTCTGTACTCATTTTCTAAGTCCTAAAGTATTAATATAAAAACAAATTTATAAAACACATTAGCCAGTTAGCAGTTTAAAACACTAGCGTTTCGCTATAAATTTCATTGAAATAGAGTCCATATCCATATAGTTGGCATATTTAATTCTTAAAAGTTCTAAGAGAATAGACAGGGACCTTGATGCCATTTTGTAATCAAAACAAAGGAAAAACTAGTTTAAAGAGTCTTTCTGGATCTGTGTGTGTGTGTGTGTGTGTGTGTGTGTGTGTGTTCATATATATACTATGTCTGAATATATAGTATGCATATTATCACTGAGTTCTTCAAATTGGGTTAGTTGGTGATATTATAAAAAATTTTCCAATAGAAGTACAGATATATTGAACAATTACATTATGGAAAGCAGTATGTGCTGGTGTTTTTTAAGTAGCACAGTCAGCATTCTTTCTTTTCTGTAAGACTTCTCAGTGTATGTGTTGACCGGCGGTCTGTGTATTGATCCATCCTGTTACCATGAGTGACATTGATTTCTCCCACCCCCGGAGACGTTTACCTGTCATCAAACTTACTTTTTCTCTATGTCAAGATGACATTTGGTAGGATTAGTCAACAGAATGTTTTTGTGGTTGAGCATAATCAGTATGCATATGTGCACTGATTTTATAGACTTTGCAGTGACTAACTCCATAAATAAAAGCTGCAATATTTCAAATTCTACTCAGATTATATCAATACTTGAAAAAAATTTAGTTTGAAAAGTCATTCATCAACTTTGAAGTATTTTTAAAGCATTTCTCTTCACTGAGTTTGGTACAATTTAGGTATGTATTATGTTCACATTCATCACTGAGAATTTATGCATTTACATGAAGATGTGATGTGTAGGCACAAATACTCAATGTTGACTGTGATCATAATGTATGTATAAAATGTACCAATAAAGTCAATTTTTTAAAAAAGAATAATTAGTAATACTGGAAAAACACTTAGAGAAATCAATAAGTCTATTGATTTGTGTATGTTGAACCATCCCTGTATCCCTGGGATGAATCCAACTTGGTCAAGGTGTATGATCTTCTTGATGATTCTCTGTAGTATGTTTGCCAGTATCTTATTAAAGGTTTTGGCATCAAGGTTCATTAGAAAGATTAGTCTGTAACTCTCTTTTGATTTCCCATGATCCCTCACCATTTTCCATAAATTATTACTTTCTTGTTCATTGGCAGAAATCCTATCCTCCATGTCTGTAGTTTGGTTGTCATATTCATTCATCCTATCTCTCCAACTTTCATTGGAAAATTTAATCACCTAAAACATCATTTGAATCTGTTTAACAGGTTTCATTGCTTTTGTAACTTGAAATTCTAGCATGTTCTTGAAGTCTTTTATAGTTTTATTAATCATATCTTTCACTAAGTACAGTCTGTTTTTACCTCAGAGATTATTTCTGATTTCTGTTTTACTAGATCTTCTTTCATTACCTTGTCTGAGAGTCCTTGTGATTGAGCTTCTGTTTGCTCTATTTCCCTTTTCCCTGGATTTTCCTGTGGCAATGATCTTTGTATCTGAGTTTTTGAGTTTTTTTTTCATTTCTATTCCTTTGTCGTTGCTGATGTTACTCTTTTAATTCCTTCCCTGATGTCTGGGTAATGTTTGTTGCAAGTCTTGGTTTTCCTAATATTTGGAACCTTTAGGGGATGGCTACTTCCTGGGTTATCCTTGAATCTGTAATGGCCCTTAAGTAATTTCAGTTCTGGCATACCATTGCAAGTATTTGAACAGAACAATCACATTATCTTTGTTGACATAATGCAATCAGTTTCATCAACATTATGGAACACAGTACAGGAAATAATAAGCTTTGGCAATTGCTATTCTGATATCTTTAACCTCATGTGTTACATCTATGACCATATGCCAAAATTTAGAACTAACCAGAAATGTTTACAACATACAAGTACTTCAATATAACAGCACTATCCTTTGGGAATAAAAGGTAACCAGGGGGCTGGGGAGGTAGAGAGATAGAAGGAGAGGGAGAATTTAGAAATAACATTAAAGGTTCTAAGAGATCATACAAACCTTGGGAACCTCATAGATGCTAGATGACAAAAGAGACAAAACTACAAATATAAGACAGAGCCAACTAAAAGCAGCAGGACCAATAGAAATTTTGTCCACCTCTTGTAATAATACAGAAAATGAGAAATTAGGGAAGACTGAAACACATTAACTTCTAAGTACTGATTCTGACTGGAGGAGAGCAGAGGATGAAGGAACAAGAGAATAGGGAAAGCTAGCAGCAGCAGGCAAACAGGAGACTATTTTCCTTCTTATGTAAAAATAAAAACAGGAGAGAGGAGAAAAAACTGAAATTGGACAGATTCAGCAAACACAGAGTAGAGAAATGAAAAAAGAAAGACCAGACAAAAAAGAGAATAAAGAATAACACCACAACAACCAAAAAATGCTAAAAATAGGACCAAAAGGGTCTTTCATAATGTGGATCTATTGTCTCCTGTATATGGTATGGGCAGTAGCATGCCATTGAAAGCTGATGAGTCACAGGGAGACAGCCATCATCCCTTGTCTAGGTTTTGATTATAGTGCCTGAGTTGAGCTCAAAGAGCTCTTACAGACTTGAACTCTACAAGAGTTCATGTTCTTGCAGGTGGAATTGACTCCACCAACTCACCAATGGCTGTAGTCAACAGGATTCTTTCCCTTTTCCATTGAGTATTTTTGGATTTGGTGGACTGGGTAGAAGAAGAAACTGAAGGCTTCTGTCTAGGTTCCAGCGCTGCCGTCACATTTATTCACTGTCAACAGACAAGTAAGTGGTGTCTCTGGGGCCTCTTCTCCATACAGCAATCATGTCCAGTCTGGCCCACAATGAAATGAAGATTCCGCAGCGTTCTGATCTCGCCCTGGTCTCAGGAAAATTCCAGGTCAAAGTGCTGTTTAATGGTGCTTAGACCCTTCTTACTGGGATTCACAGTGCATCACGCATTGTGCTGTTGCCCAGTCTCTAACTGGGCATTTTTCGTAACATAGTGTGTTCTGGAAGGGATAGAGCCTGAGATGGAGTCACTTTTGTTTGATAAAAAAGATATAATTTTTTATTTCCCATAACAATAAAAAGCATACAGAAAAAAATTTCTATAAATGATGAGAGATCAATGGGAAAACAACAGAAAAAAAGAAATGTGACTACTTGTTACAAATAGTACATAAATATCAATTTCAGGTGGATTTTAAATCAAAATGTAAAAGAATGAAACTAAGTTTCTAAGTAAAAAGATGATATCAATTTGTTGCATGACTCAAAAGTGATAAAACAGGATAATCCAATGTCATTGTACGTAATATTACTGTAAACACTTCACACCAAACATTATCAATACTCTACATCATCAGTAGGAGAAATCATAGAAATTTTGGGTCTTATCAACTTAGAGAGCCAACTCCAGAAACCAATTAGAAGATTTCACAATTATAACTATGTTTTTATAACCATTGTTAGTACCAAAATCTGTATTTTTCACTTGCCTATCACTAAGAAGTCTACAGTTGACAGTGACAGTTAATATCAATCCAAATTGACATTATAATTTAATGGAGGAGTTATTTCATTCATAGTTTCCATGAGTTCAGTCCATGATCAGCTGGCTCCAAGGAAGAAATGGCATGAAGAAAGGACGTGATGGAGGAGGACGGATGATTACCGCACGGCAGAGAGGAAGCAGAGAGAAAGAGAAGTGTCTGGAGTGAAAGAGAGTCCCCAGGATCATGTCTTCATGACCCATTCCCTTCAAATAAGCTCTACTTTCTGTTTTTAAAATTCAAATCTTTATTGGTACATTATGAATACACATCATCATCGCATTCAACATTGAGAGTTTGTACCAGAATATGACATGGCTTGATTCTCATTTTAGAGTTCATTTAACTATGGATTCAGCTAGTCAATGAATTAACTCATTAATGAGGCCAATATCTATATTAGTGAGGGTCCCCAAGAAGAGTAGAATCAATAGAAAGCAAATGCATAGTTTTATAGGAAGACATATGAGATAGGAGATAAAAGAATCCTCATGGCCATCTGTACACTGGAGAACCAGAAGATCCAATCAATGGAAGTTTCAGAACCAGAGGGAATTACTAATCATCTGCTTTGCACATTGACATAGTCAGACAGGAAATCTCTTTTGTTGGCTAGAAGGTAGAAGTTTGTTGTTTGAAATCTAACTGAAAATTTTCAGGTCACTCAGAGTTTTAGTAAACAAATGACAGGTGAAAAGTAGGATAAACTCACAATTATCACCTCCTCTGATTAAAAACATTATCATTGGATTTATGAATATTAAGTTAAAACACATTAAGCTAACTTTAATGTTCTAAGAGACCATTATTGGTTGATACAGTCTGACAAATAAACCTCATTAAAACAGAATAGAAGCCAAAATAACAATAATTAAGATGCGACATTCTGGATTATTTTAAATGAACAATTTCTCTACAGCTAATGCTCTTAAAAATTCATTTATCATTTATGCCATCAAAGCATACAGGATTGAGGGACTGCTAGGAGAGAGGTCTGTTTGTGTATTTGTGTGTGTGTGTGTGTGTGTGTGTGTGTGTGTGAGAGACAGACAGAGATAGAGGTGGGAGGAATAGAAGTATAAGAAAGACCCAAATTCTGATGGCTAAATAGATTGTTTATAAAGGCACTTTTTCATCACTGTGACAAAGTACCTGACATAAATTAATATAAAGGAGACAAGGATTATTTTAGGTTATGGTTTCAGAGGATTCAGGCCATGGTCAGCTGGCTCCATTATTTTTAGAGTGGGAAGACAGAAATATGATGTGAGGGTCTGGTGTGAGGAAGCAGAAAGTGATGGCCCAAGAGGAAGGGTCTGGGGCCCAGATGTAGTAGCCAAGATGACATTTTCATCATACTTTTACAAAAATGTCTGTAGTGACAATATTCACAGTAGTTAGGTAGAAACATTCCAAATATCAATCAATAGATAAATAAGTAAACAAAATAGAGAATGTGGGATATTACTGGGGCATATAAAGGAATGAGATGTTGATATTTTACACATACACACACACACACACACCTGTGTGGCAATATCAAAGCTTAAACTTTTGCATTATTGGACAAGAAGAGGAAGAGGAGGAAGAAGAAGAAGAAGAGGAAGAGAGAGAGGAGGAGAAGGAGATGAAAAAGATGAGGAAGAGGAAGGAGGGAGGAAGGAATAAGAAAGAGAAAAGTTGTACAGGAAAGTATGTAAAGGAATGAATACTAACCAAATTTCCCAAATTTGGTGAAAGATGCAAAGTTTCAAATTCAAGAAGAGCAGGGAATCTCTAGAAGAATAAATCAAAGAAAATATTTTTGAGCATCCTTACAAAACCAACACTTTACCTTCAGAATACCAACAGTTTGGATCCCCATAGACTTCTCATGAAAAGACATGAGGAACAAGCAGCAGTAGCATGTGCAGCATAAAGGAATTAAACAGTCATGGTGGAGGAAACAAAGATGAGGTAACACATTCTCAGATGATGGAAACTAAATATCCATGAATCAGCTCAGCCATGCATTTTCTTTTGCTGAAAAAACACGTCACCTGCAGATATCTGAACGGCGCCTGTGGCATGGGCTCGTGTTCCTGCACTGCCTTCACGAGGACATGCCAGCTTGTCTTGCTAGAAATTGGTAACGGTTGTTCTTTCCCAGGCCTTCTTAAATCAGCCAGCACTTGGCAAAAGCTGCTTTTATAGGTATAGATTTTATTTCTTTCCATCATATTTTCTTTTTCATTAGACTTGCTTTCAAAGAAAATCAGTTCTGTGAAATGGACAATGACCATGAAGCAAAACATAGTCACTACTAACCAGAAGTACAGTTGACACCAGCGGTATGGTGTACAAAATACAAAGTAAAAATGAGTGTCTTTGCAGACTTGCAGTAACTTGGTCTGCTCTATCAATTGTTTCTGGCTTAAATCAAATTTAGAAAATATTAAACATAGATATTAATATTTACTGTTTGAATTAATATTAAAACCATTTTGCTTTGATAACAACTAGCATTATTGTGTGGACATTTAAACCAAAGCCTCCCAGAGAGTGCATTATTTTCAAAAATTTTCATATAATGACAACTGTAAATAAAAATAAATTCCCAAGTTGGATGTCTGGTACCACAAAAAGAAAAAAAAAAAAAGAAATCACTTTTCAGAGTGAAATATTAAAGGCAGCCTGAGGTTCTAAATTAAAATTTCAAGTACTAGGGAAAATATTGTAGATACAATTATTCTCACTCACAAGGTTTTCTAAAAAATATTTGTATTAAAAGAAAAAAATAGGTTCTATGAACTCAATGATGATGATTACTTTTGAATTTTCCTAAATATTTATTTAACTTACTTCTGGCTTCCTCATGTACAGTCTCTTCATTTCAAGCTTTACAACTACACTGTCACAGTGGATCATTTGTATAGTAGAGGTCTACTATGCATGGAAAGAAACAAAATCAGCACCTTAACATTACTTGAGAGTTCAATATTATTTTAACTAGGTTAGGTATTGTAGCTAAATTGATCTAGAGAACTTTTACTGGATGAGTGAAGGAAATATCTGATGTATTATTTGTATAGTAAGTCTGTTTACCAGACATCTTTTACAATAGCTACAATTCATTGTTGCTTTAATATAATATTTGAATTGCTGTGATAATATTTGCATAGCTGTGTTCTTACTCATCAGGAAGAACCAAAAATCAGAGCCATAGAGAAAACTATAAAAAACAAGATAGCAGAAAGCTAAACATGTCAAAGATAAGATCTAAGATTTTTTAAATAATATCTAAAATTGTCTTTTAAAAAGCCATTATTTTGCTGTGGTAAGAACACAGCATAAAATTCACATTCTTAAGTATTTGTTATACTAACATATTGCTTTGACTATGTTTAAAATGTACATCAGATCCCCTGAGTTCATTAAATTCAGTTAACTTAAACTTTGTGACTGACTCCTTCCCACCTTCGCACCCTCTGATAACCACTATTCCACTCTGATTTCCTGGATGTGACTGTTGTAGACAGTATACACACAGTTGTAGACTGTTGTAGACAGCTCATGTAACTGGGCACATGCACTACTTATCCTTCCAGGCCTGGCTTATTTCACTATGCATGAGTCAAAAAGGTTCAATCATGTTGTAATTAACAAAAATTTCTGAGGTTTTAAGGTTCAATAATGTACTGTTGTAAGATTCACATATATAATATTATACTATATAAATACTATACTTTATAAATATTTTATATAGATGTAAAATATTCCTTGTATAAGAAATTTGATGCATATTATGTATTAATTATAATATACAGCATGCTATTATATGACAGTTAAATCATTTTATAATGAATATATATGGCATATTGTGTACAATTAAGCATAAATATTTTTTAAAAAATAAATGAGAATCATAAATTTATGAAATCAGAAAAATACTCATCAATACCAAATCCCAAATATAGGTTTAAATATTGTTATGACATAAAGCCACTGAATCATTTTGTTTGGAATATCTTTAGATGCGTGAGAACTACAGTGAGTTATGTATAATAAAATGCTTGATATGAAAATCTTAGAGGAACTTCAATCAATGAAGAAAATTAAAATAAAAAAACAAACATCCTTGTAGAATTCAGCCTTTGCTGTGTCCCCTACATTTCCTTGTGCTCTTAAGTTGCCCTTCAGAAACCCTGACTTACTTGAAGCCTCACAGGATCTTATGACTACCTGTCATGTTTAGCTGTCATATTCATTCATTTATTCAGCAAAATACTTAAGAATCGTATAATATGTACCAAGGATGTTTTGAAGTCAGCAAACATACAGTGATGAAAGGCTAACAGAAAATATCTCTGACTTGATAGAACTTATATTCTAGGAAGAAAGTAAGTAATGAACATCAAAGATACAGTGCATCATCAACAACGAAAACAATCAGAAAAGTTAATAGCACCATTCCAAAGTAAGCAGGGGTGATGATGCACATACGGAGTCCCTGCACTCCCGAGGCTGAGACGGGGCCAATCTCAAATTCAGGCCAGTCCAGACTACAGAGACTGACCCCGTCTCAAAAAACCAAAAGTCTCTAAAAATAAAACAAAGAATAACAAGTGAGAAAATGGTATCAAGACAGAATGGTCTGACAGGCCTTCAAAGAAAGAATGCTAAATGGAGATAACTTCAGGGAAAAAGCTGAACATCAGACTCCACAGTCCATGAATATGGAGAGGAAAGTGTTGCAGTCACAAGAAAGAGCCCAAACCACAGAATGCCTGGCGCGTTCCAGCTCTTCGAAGACCAGTGTAACAGAGCAGTGAGCTGGGACAGACTGAAAGAGCAGGAGGGGAGAAGTGACCAAGAGTGAGGAAAAGGAGACCTTTGAGGACCTGGAAACAATCCGTTCCAATGAGAAGCCCTGGAAAGTTTTAAGAGACTGACAAGATCTGCACTGGAGGCAGAGTGAAAGCCAGAACTTTAAAAGTAGTTAAATCAGTAGCAGAATGATCAAGGTACAAATGAACCAAATAATAATGAGGTCTGTATAAAGCAAGTTGAGTCTTCACAGCTAGTGTGTAACTGCTTTCTCTCTACTTAAGGAAATACTTAACTAACAGAAAAACTTAAAAAATAAGAACATCACAACACTTGCATTGCCTCTTAGGAAGGTTAGAATATCTAGACATGCCAATTTCTTTGCTGTAGTCCTTCCTCAGGGACAAAGTGGCCCCTTGTTTTTATTATCCTCATTAATTTGCTTCAGAAGTGCTTTGAAAGACAGATAAACTATGTGATGTGCTCTTCACTTCTCCATTCTGTAAGTCCCAATTGCTACTGTACCAAGTCACTGCCCAAAGAGGAAAGTGATGCTCAGCTCCAGAGTACATAAATCTCCAGCCGCAGTACTTGTCCTACTAATGTGATGTTTGCACAAATGACAACCGCTTATCACGCCTCATTTCCTAATCATTCCGAATCCGTAACTCACACTGAAGCATGTAACATTTTCCACAGCCCTATTCACTCACGCACAATGTTATCTGAAATCCTACATTTCACTCAACAGAAAGGATTATTCTTCTTGAAAGTATCTTAGCTTTATATAAATTCTTTAATGTAACTGTATATTTTACAGGTATGTTCAAAATATCTGCTTTTAATTCAGGTATTTCTGTTTCTGTCAGGGCTTCTATTCAGTTGAAGTTTGAGAACCACTTGGAGTATGTCCTTCATGCCTTCTTAAATCTTTTGAGTTTAAAAGAGAGATGTGCCTCTACATTGTAAAGTTATTTGGGGGAACATGAGCTCTGTGAATTGTGGAAATCAGGCTGCTTTAAGTTAAAAAGACAAAGGGAAATTAAGTTCACAGGTTAATTGTTAAAAATGACATTTGGGGATGGGGGATTTAGCTCAGTGGCTCTGGTGCCTGTCTTGCAAGTGCAAGGGCCCAGGTTCGATCCCCTGGTAACTACATACCATATGGGGCATGGAGACTCACGCCCAGCAGCAATCAGTATCACATACAACAGTGCCTGGTGAGGTGGCTCATGCCTATAATCCCAGCACTCGAGGCAGAGGCAGGAGGTTGCTGTGATGTGAGTCTGAGGCTGAGCTCAGGGCCAGCCTGAACTACAAAGTGAGACCCTGTCAAAAAAAAAAAAAGACTTTTGGACTCTGTAACCATTTATTTATAAAACACTTGGGAAGAATTAAAATGATTGATGAAATGAAATTTAAATTATTATTTCATTTTATCAAAGAACTCTAGTTCTCTGATATTCAGAATATGCTTCTACTTCCTCTCAAAACATAACTTAATTCAGTCAGCCTATGAATTTCTAAGTTCAAGACATTTCCTAAGCTATGATATGGCTGTTTCGCTGCCTAGCAACCCATCGAGCTGAGGGAGAGCAGTCCCAGCTTAGCCACTCAGGAGTTCTGAACATGTCTTTTCTCTGCAGTCTCTACCGAGTTGTCTCATTTGAACCAGAATGTCCTTGGAGAGTAACTCCAGGGCAGCTTCTGAAAAGTGCTACTGGGTTTTAAAGATTATTTACAGTGCACTAAACCCTAAAAGTCCGTATTTACCAAAGGAATGATCAGTGCTTCTCATGATCATCTCGGGGGCGTGCTGTCAAGGGGTTTGTGCATCCTTGGGAACTACCTGACTCCTCGTATCCCCCAAAGGATGGGATGAGGTCTGTGTCTCTCCAAACCATTAGTTTTAAAGTTGAGAGACACACTGGAGTTCCTGGTGCATTCCAGCAATAAATATCCATTAAAATCACCCCTTGGATTTATACAGTACTGAGTGGTTTAATGTCTGGATCTGTAGTATCTTTCTTGTCTCTTCGAATAAAGTCTCACAGTTGTGTACTGGCAGTTCCTTCATGTACGTCAACTCAATCATGTGTATGTATTTCCTTCTTGCAACCCTTACTTGAAGTGATTTTCATAGTCACAAGTACATGGCTAGTGGGAAAAAAGTCTGATTTGTGTTTCCTTGTTGTGTCAGATAGCCGGGCACAAGGCCATGAAGGAAACTTATGAATACTATAATGTGGTCTCCTACAAGAGAAAGTGGCAAACATTCCAGCCTTACTCTGTATGCTTCCTGCACATTTACTAGAAATCCTGTCACTGGCTGTGATATAACCATGGGTAAATCTTTTTTATACTGCAGGTCCTATTTCCTAATTCTTAAACTTGTCTTTTGATATTTGTCTATTTTATGCACATTGTAGCATTCTACTGGAGAGTCATACATAGAGGCAAATTAATAAGTCCCCTGCGCTGCCAGGAAAGGAGCATGCTGTAGACTTAGGCATATTAATTAGTTTCCATCGTAGTTTCCTGTTTAGTTCTTAATGTTTTAGGAAATTATATCAGTTAGAAACCAGAAAACAGGGCCAAGCACAAAGCAACGCGTAATAAATATCAGGAAGCATTTATTAGTTCCATACTGTGATTTTATGTTCATGTCCTTTAAACCAGAAATAAGAAACATGATATTTGCAAATGAACATGACCTTTGCTTTTTTCTAAACGAAACTTACTTTTAATAAGGATTGAAGTACTTTACAATAAGGAACTGAAATGAAAAGGTACATTCACATTCATTGGTATTTTCACATTCATTGAAAAGAAGAAAAAAAATATTGCACTAAGAAAGGTAGAGTAAGGACGCAGAAACATCCAAATTGCTGTTTCTTACTGAATTTTTCTGATTTATTCATTTTGTATTAATACATGTTTGTAGTACATAATATTTGCATTATTTCTCTGGAAATGATCCACGCATGTAACACATCTTAATTCTTTTACAGCCCCTTTCACTCCTCTCCCTCCATCTCTTCATCCATTCCCATTTGAGAAAGATCTACTCTGTCCTTATTATCTATCTTTTATTTTGTTCTTTATTTATTATTTCTTTATACTTGTGACTCTGTGGAACTTATCACTTAACAAATTGTATGAGAAGCCTAGTTGACAAGATTTCTCTACTTAAATCTCTATTCTTTTTCTTTAAATTTACATCCCACTAATTTATCTTGCTTATAAACCTTAACTCTCTCAATTCCTTGTGATTTTGCTTGTGTGTATTTTGTCTTACCCATTTTCCCTTGCCTTTGTAAGCTTATACAAATGAAGCTTACAGCTTATACAAATTATTCCTTCCCTCAGAGTAAAGACTTCAGAATTCTCAGCACACTATCTGGAACTCATTCTGCCTCCAGGACTCTCTGTGTTACCTATGCGATCTTTATTGCATCTTTCCCATCTGTGCACATGAGCTAAACGTTTTTTAAAGATTTCTCTGGGTCAGTAGAGTTTTTGACATTTTAAAAGGCTCCTAGGAAGCAATATGTTGACACAATGCTAGAAGATAGAGTGGTATGAGTTTTAAATTCATTTTAAGTTATATTCATTTATATAATTTAGCAACTACTATGGAGTTGGGAATAAAATAGTTATAAGTTTAAGTTACTTTACTAGAGAAAAGTAAAAAAAAAAGGAAAGAAAACATTTGATGGGAAAAAGGAAAAAAACAGAAACAAAGCTTATGTATAGAAGGAGTGGAGGTTGAGGGAAGAGCAAGTGAATGGGTGAAAATAAGAATAAAGATAAGTCATGTGCAAATACAAATTCTCAATAAGGAATGTGTTCATAATGTATGCCTAAAATGTATCAATATAATCAGTACAGGAAAACATAATTATCAGTTTATAAATGAGTAGGCAGAAAAGTTGTCAAATATTTTGTATCAGAATCATTATTTAAAAAGTAAATTTTCAGGACATAAAAACTAACATTTATAGGTAGTTTCTAGCTCAAAACCATTAAAAGAAATAAAGACACATAAAAAAGTATTAAAGAGTGAAATCATGAAATAAATCTCAGAAAAATGTAAACAAAGCCTTAATGTCAAACAATGCCAGTAATGAAGTTATTATTTGAGTTTCGTAGTTTTCACAATATTTTTATACCCATGAGTTTACTGTTTAGTTATTGAAATAAATGAGGAAAGATAGTATGAAACTTTTAGATTGACAAAGGTATAGTAGGAAAGGGCATAAATTGAAGCATTTATTTCAGCTAAGTAAACTTAACCACTCATCAGTCCAGTCACTTAAAAAGAGTGTAACCAAAAATTGCATATTTTTTCATTAAGTTTAATAATATAACAACATAAATAAAATGATAATTTTGTCAAATTTACTCAATACAAGAATTGACTGGCTGAAATAATAGCTACCCAAGCAATGCTCAGGATAAACTATTACACTTCAAATTTTTCTTATTTTTTCCAAAATGTATGTGCTTTCAGCTAATCTCATAAAATCCTGAAGATGTAGAGAATGTGCCTTTCAAATGTGTCACAACAGTTGACATAAAACAGAACAAAGTCTTATCCCTTGTGTTCAAATTTGCAGCACAAAGGGATCCGTTTTTGCACCAAAAGTACGAGTCTTAGAGTTTTTTAGTTACTTTCCTCATCAATGAGACACAGTACCTGGCACCTGAGACTTAGAGGATGAGAGGTGTCTTTCTGTTCACAGTTTCCGAAATCTCAGTCCTTCCATAGTTTGCGGCTCAGGGCAAGTATGCCATGGAGGGTGGCCTGCCATGGAGGAGAACTGCTCATGTCATCATGCCCAGGAGGTGAAAGGAAAAGGGAGAAGCCAGGGGACTTGCAGGAGCAAGTCAGCTTCAAGGCCTCCTGAACTCAATCAAAGCCCTAGCTCCAACCACAGGAGACTGTGTATTCAGACCACAACAGTCCACCCATGATCACTCAAAGACTTTGTTTGTTTTTTTAAATTGAAATCTTTATTGGTACATTACATATACACATCATGATTGCACTTCATAATGGGGATTTGTACAGTATAAGACACAACTTGCTTCTCATTTTTTCCCATAGCCCTAACCACCCTACCAGCCCCCTATATACATAAAATTTGTTTCCTTTCTTTTTTGTTATAATCTCATTATTTTCCCCCTTCACCCTATTTTACTTTGAGTATTTTCTATTTCACAATATATAACATACAATATCTTTTTATGCAGAATGCATTTATTCCATCTCTAAGTTGTCAAATACTCAATAATTTCAAAATTGCTGAAAAGCTCAAATCCGAATTCTGTCTGAGATGTAAGGTGTACTCTTAGTGCCTTTAAAAATCAAAAGGAAAGTTGAGCACTGCCAAGATACAATGGCACAGGGTAAACATCACCATTCTTCCAGGAAGAAATAAGATAAGGAAAGTGAGTCCAAAAGAAGACTGAAAACTGACAGGGTAAATGATTAATCCATAGTCCGTGTCCAATAAGTATTGATGAGATTGGAATTCCAAGGGGCTTGAGCAGCCCACCCTACAGCGCCACTCACCAGTCATCTCCTTTCATGGGGTGACACTGCTCACTGCCTATAACCTTCTCAGATATTCATTCTTGACTTTTCCAGCTTCCTGAGGTCTCTGTGACATTTCTCGCTCCTCTCTGACAGCGTCACACTTTGCCCATCCAGGGCACCCTGCCTGACCTTCTCTGGGATCCGACTGAAAGGCTCCCTGACTCCACAGCTCTTGCATTCTCTATGCCCCTAAGTCTAGTACCACTTGGATGATGCAAAGTTCTGCGATGTCATGTTATCTACTACACTTTGCTAGAGAGGATTCTACCTCAACCATGAAGATAAGGGTCATATTAGTTATGATATCAAAACCTGAATTGGAAGTTCATGATGCCAAGAAAAAATTGATTAAGCACCTGAAGGTAATTTTTTACCTCAGAAATGAAAACTGGATTCAGATTCAAAATAATAAAACAAAGATGACAGAAAGAGCATGGAGAGAACATACATGACAACCTTGCTGCAAACAGACAAGATTAGAAAAAAACAAAAGCTGAAAATCATTATTATTCTAAGACTTCTGATTCATTGATGATATATGTCCATAAGTAAATAATATAGTTGGAAAAAAGTTGAAGCTAAAGATAATTTTTATGTTATAAAAAAGTAAAAAGCTGCACAAGGATTGAACAAAGGATGTGTATGAGACTGTTATCATAAGGAGAGACTGAACATAAGTTGAAAGAAACAAAAGGTGAGAACATTTTGAAGTGCCACAATGGACTAACACATCGCAGGGGCAGCTCTGGTCGATAGAAAAAGTCAACTACAGTGAATTTTCCGTGAATTTGCAAGGCTTTTCTGAGTGATTACACCATCTGCCTACCACTCATGATTGCACATTGATGTGGACAGAAGTGACACACTCAGCCCGCTACAGAAACTGAAAGACTCTAGTGTGATTGCCTTTGATATTAACTTTTCAAGGAATTATTCTCAACTTCAAGAAAAGACAGTTTCTGGATTGTACAAGTGACAAAAGTCTGTGAGATAATTTGCATACATTCCAATGAGACAGAGAAAGAATTTACAATTGTAAATGTTCTGCATTAAAATTCAATAGGGAAAAGGAGATTGGGAGTCTAGAGTGAAGAAAAAAATAGTCTGAAGTTTAGTGTTACAAAGAGAAAGGCAAAACCATCCTGATCAGTTTATAATAAACTCTCAAATGGGAATGTACCCAACTAAGACTCCAGTAGCTTTTTTTTTTTTTTTTAGGTTTTTGGAGACAGGGTCTTGCTTTGTGGTTCAGGCTGGTCCTGAGCTCAGCCTCAAACTCACATCACAATCCTCCTGCCTCTGCCTCCCGAGTGCTGGGATTACAGGCGTGAGCCACCACTCCCGGCACTGTGGTATGTGGTACTGGTTGCTGCTGGGTGTGGGTCACCACACCCAGTATTGTTATGTGGTTACCGAGGAATCGAACCCAGGTCCTTCCGCTTGCGAGACAGGCGCCAGAACCACTGAGCTAACTCCCCGGCCCTCCAGTAGCTTTTTTAAAAAGCAATGTTTATCCCAGAACTTCAGATCCATCGCATCCCTCTCATTCAACAAATACTGTGACACCCTAAAGGGACAATAACTGAACCAAAGGCAGCATATATAAAAATACTGACTGAGACCAAATGCCTGTCAAGGAGGTTTGCATAGGCTCTGCAAAGTAGTGGTCAGTAAGCATTCATTAGAAAAAAACTTAGAGGTGATATATGTGCAATATTGTGGGAAGAGAGAGAGTGTAATGGAGTTCCCCCTGGGAAATTTGACAAAGCCAAAGATTTTAAAAAGTAGAAAATCTACACCTAAAGGGGGATTCAAGAAAATGGGACCAACAGTGTACCAATATGGCAGAGGAAGGAGGCAGCAAGTGTCCTTGTAGAAAAGTGAATGGTATTTTATGGAAAGAATATAAGGAAACATGAGGTGGCCATAAGAGGTCTGATTTTATTGTCCTCTAGTAAGAAATGTGGTCTTCTGCTAATAGATACGGAAGACTTTATACTGTTCAGATTAGAAGCACATATCTACGGCCATGCCACCCTGAACGCACCTGAGTTCATCAGATTCGAAGCACGGAGCAGAGTCTGCGATGGACTTCGGGGGCATAGAGAATCACAGAGCCCACAGGAAAGTGTGCATTAGACTGAAAGACACTACAGATTCAAGGCTGAAGATGTCCAATTCACTCCCTGCATTGACAGCGGAGATTAGAAATGGCTTTGGAATTTCCCATTTATATGAGGGGTGTTAGCTTCTCTGAAGGGAAACAAGAAGTAATAAGCCTCAGTTCATGGAGCTTCTACTTCTGCAAGCTGAGAGCGATTCTGTATGTACATACCTTGTAGTGTTACTTACTTGCATGTAAGCGTTATATGAAAATATTTTCTAGAAAGGTCCACACAATCATGAGAGTCCATTCTTTTCTCATATCAATTATTTTTTAAACTTTTATTGGTTACTAAACATGTAAATAAAGACTCAGTATGATTTCTAAAGTAATTTGAGGAGTACAAATAACATCACAGTTCAATAATTTTTGAGGTTATTGTATAGTTAGTATACATCTGGTAAGAGAAATCTGATTTCCAAATAACACTGCTCACTTTCTAGATGATGTGCATTTTATCTTGTTTCTATATATGGTTTCTTTCCATTACCCTATTCCATTTCCATTATATCAATGAGCACTGACTTCTCAGAAGAGAAGTTTTAATGAATACTATAGTAACTGGAAAAATCTACTATAAAAGTTTCCCATTTCTATAATTGAAAAGATACCAGAGTAATTAAAGAGGCATTAAGGGAATACCGCTAAACAACACTTCTATGCTTTGGATGAAAATATGATTAATTATATGTTAATATGTTACTTTTGAAATCTTAAAACTAAAAACCTAATATACCATGGATTATCTTTTCATTTTGTTTAAGCTTTAGCACACTTAATGCAATAAACTTTCCACAGGTACTTTAATAAAGAAAGAAAAGTCTACTTTCACATTTCAAGTCTCATTTTGGTTTATTCCCATGCAGATCTTCATGAATTTTTAGTGCAATTGCTGCAAGCAGATGTTCCAGTCTCTTACTGAGGCAATAAGAGACAGTAGAATTAAAAATGACAGTTTGAAAAACTTCACATGAAAGTTTGGTCACATTCATTAAAAAAAATAAATAACAGAAGGAAAACTTGAGGTTGATTTGAAGGTGCAAAATCATTTAAAGTTTATAATAAAAATGATGAAGTGTGAAAACATTCTTCATATTTAATTTATAAAGAAACAAAAGTTAAATAGGCAAAGACAAATATTTAAGTCCCATTTTGAGTTCATAAATATAAATAAATCCAATCATTTTTCTTGTCTATCTCAGTTTTTTGCTTATCATATCACAACCTAGTTCAGACAGATGTTTCAGTTAATACCTAAATATAATGCACAAATTGAGGCAGTGATTCTTCATGTAGTTCTGTGTTACATAGTTCAGGCAAATATACTTTTTGGAGGTTTTATTAAAATACTTAGAATTTCAGGGGTTACCTTTGAGGTTACTTATGTTGGTAAGAAAAGATGATGTATTTGATACACAGAAATTTGCATAAGGAGAAATCAAAGAGTTTGTGATGTCCTGGTCAGACTCTAGCTAAGAAATTGCCTGCAAAGAGACGATAGAATAAAAGCAAGTTGTATTTTTATAATCAGATGTATTTGCTCAGATTAATGGGTATACACTGATATAATCAATGTCTCAAATGGTCCTATCCTACGACATCTAATGTTTGAGTATGTCCCAACTGTACATTAGTTGGTATTTTTCAAAGGGAGAATTTCAAAGGACTCAGGAGCCAAATTCCCATTTCTCAGTCTGGAAGATTATAAACTAGCCTGATCTGTGGAGAGGACCGTGTTCATTTACACTTTTGTATTCTCTAAAGTGGTCTCATGCAAACTGATAATTACTAGATTAAATAATGTTAATCAAAAGAATATGGGCTGACAATGATGAAGTAATACAATTCCTACTACTCCTATGCCTTTATTTCCAAAGTCATTTCTTATATAAAAGGTAAAACCTTCATGAAGTGGTTGGAGATGAAAAGTTACAGACTTTTCTGAGCTAGCCTTAGCATCAGCATGTCTAGCACATATGTATGAGTGTACCTGCTCTCTGTTTCCTGGGTTATTTATTCCTGGAGTGTTGAGATTTAGCCTAAAACAGCACCCTGTGTAGTGGTCCAGCTGTCTCAGTTGACTGAAGCAATCACTGAAACAGCCAGAGATGTGAATGACTATTTGCTCTCAGATCTATTGCTGTTTGCTCCTTGTGCTAAGAACATAAAAGCCTGGACAAGTCTCTACCTGTCTGAGGCGGTATGGCTATCACCAGCATCCTCTGTTGTGAGACTATTGAGAGTGCTCGTTTCTTGACTTTTCTGTAGACATAAGATCATCCTTTTAACTACCTTTGCATCACATTTCCTGCTACCATACTCATTAAAAAGTAATCTATATGATTTCTCTTCTATGCAAAACTCAAAACATAATAAAAAACAAAAGAAAAGATGAATAATAGGAAGTAGAAAGATAGATCCTTCTCAAAGGGGAAGAGAAGCCAGAGATAGAGGATGGAGCAGAAGGATAGGAAATGAAGAAAGGAATGAAAATATTTTGTGTACACATACCAAATTACCAACAAGAAAGGTAAACATTATGAACTCAAACATGTAGAAATAAAACACAGAAAGAAAAAAAAAAAAACATAATGGCCAAAAAAAATTGAAGTAGATTGGGGAATTAGTTTCATGAAAGTTCTGCTGTTTATGATAAATAGTTTAAATGTGTTGAGTCTCAATTTTCCCAATTTTTTAAAGTAAAGAAAAAAGTAGAAACAGACTGGGCATAAAGCATATGCTTAGCATGGATGCTCAAGGCTCTGAGTTCAGTCTTCAGCCCTGGAAAATGAATAAATAAATGGTCATGACAATTTCAGAATATTATAGTGAGAACTGACTGAGCTGATGTATGCAAAACTTATAGCACAGAACCTGGTAAAAGATGGATGGTTAAACTGAAACTGCCATGTTGAGAAGCAGACTGCTGTGAGAATATTTAAAATGTTCACACAAAATGAAGAAAAAGTACAAAATGCTAGAGGTGGCAGTGACCCGTTCTTGGAGAAAAAGGGGAAATGCTGTTGTGAGCAGAGCACAGTGGTTTACAGTGAATATAAGATCTTAAGGGCCAGGAGATTAGACGAGCAGAGAGACAAACTGACACCTTGCAAAGTGGGAGGGAGTGCAGAAATCACCCCACATCACCAGGGAAATCTCACCACACAGTTCTGAGATGGTTTTACCAACATGACAGAAGACGCGGGATGTCCTCTGAGTGAGGATGCTCTTCAGGAAATAGACCTCTCTGAGCAGAGTGGGTGACTGAAAAAGTGCCACAATGAGCAATACGACACAAGTTGGGAAAAAAGTCTAATTTGAAAGGCAGAAAAGTTCAAAACTATACATCTACTTGGTTTGCCTACCACAGACAGAGGTAAATTACTCATGACACACAAGCTCATCTAGTAGCATAGTTATTGCAAACTCTCAATTACTACTGAGTAGAAACAATGAATGGGTAACTTAGAAAAAAAAAGAACGCTGCAATTTCTGTTAACTGTAGACTTGAGTCCCAAACTTTTCTGATTTTCTACAGAATATTAGAGACAAAAATGAGAGTAAATGGAACAATTAAAAAATAGTAATGAAGGAAGTAAAATATAGCTAAGCCACTCACTTTATATTAATAAAAAGCTGAGTTGCTATTTTTATATAAATTATAAAATATTAGGTGGCATATACAATAATAGTTTTTGTAGTGTACTTAGCTACCCATATATCTACCTGCATATGGTTTTATTGAGGTATATTTGAAATATCAAAGTCAATAAAGGCAGAATTTAAGAGATCAAAGTAACTAAGAAAACTGAATGTTACATCTTGAGTCCATTCTAATTTTAGTGAACTTTTGTTATTTTCCTAGTGAGAAAGTCTAATGATTTAAGACCTGACAACTAGTGGCTATTAGAGTATAAGTGCATTTCAATTGACTTTTGATTTTGTCTAATGATGGAAGGCACGACAAACTATAGCTATTACCACGGTAGAGGATTTCCAATTGACTTCTGACTGTCTTGTTTTGGACCTAGCTGAAAAAGGAAGTGTACATGAAAATGCTGCTCTAACCCTTCATGGGAAGAAACAGTGAGAAATCGTGTTAGTTGTAAGGAATGGCACTGGGAGAAATTTTCTTACCATGTCTACAGCAAGACTCATAATTTTAATATATTCATTCAGAATATGATTATGTTCTGTAACAAAATAACAAGATAAGTTTTGATTGTTTGTAGTGTGTATATAATATATGGTTTTATTCTGTTGACCTCATTATTGTAACCCTTAAGCCAGTTAACCAATTAAGTGCAAGCTTTTTATCAGAGTTTTACTCTTCTTTTCATTTATTTATAATTTTTTAATTCAAATCTTTATTGGTACATTCTGAATACACATCACCATCACATTCAACATTGAAAGTTCATACCAGGCTATAATTCTTTTGGTAATCTTTTGCATTAATTAACACCAATGCTTTCTTTTTCACAGGCCTTTTGTATATCTCATTTCACTGTTTTGGTAAATACTAAAGTGTGTCAAAGTTTTGACAATTTCTAGAGCTTTAGGGAAAAGAGGAACAAAAGCCAGTTTTTGAATTCTTGTAAATTAAAGAAATTCAGTCTTTCCCTGAAGTGATAAGGAAATTGTTGGTGACCAATTGGCTCTAGAGTGACACCATCTCTCCTATCAGAAATCAACCTTATCGTTCTCCCACTCCCAATTTTACCACCCTATGTAGTGGCTTTAAATGCTTTCTTATCATTTATATTCTTATCTACTACCAATTAACAAATGAAGTTTTTTAAATCAGGAATAAAGGTGGTTAACTTACAAAAGCGGATTCTATAGAGGACACTAGAGTATAGATGTACCTATGAGTTAGTTCATGGAAAAACTTCAGAGTCATTATTTGTCAATCATGGTTCATTATCATAAATAAAGAACTAAAAAGGAGGACATATTTCACTGATGCAACTTAATAAGTGTAAAATTGTACCTTATTGGTAGGTATTTCTAGTATAACATGCTTGGAATATTCATTCTAGTAATAAACATCTTTGCTTCAGGAACATAGTTGCACACTTGTGCTTATTCTTGAGTGTTTTAACATCTGACTATAATAGGGTAGTCCATTTGCTTTCATTTTTAACTAAAAACAAAGGTGAAGTGAACTAATACCTCTAGATATTGATCTAGAAGCTATTGCTACTAGATCATTTAACAGATCCAACAGCGAGACACTATTGGTGATTGTGTTTCTTCCAGGAGAGGAAGTAGACAGACAGCTCTGCAGAGACGCCATCCTGCCCATCCCTGTGGCCTGTGACGTCCCGTGTCCAAAGGACTGTGTGCTCAGCGCGTGGTCTGGCTGGTCCTCCTGCTCTCACACCTGCTCGGGGAAGACGACAGAAGGGAAGCAGGTCCGAACACGGTCCATCTTGGCCTATGCAGGTGAAGGTAAGCGTGCCAGATTCAAGAAAGACTTGGGCTCCTAAGAGAAAGTTGAACACATTTGTGGGTAGCTAAGGTGGCTAAGGTGAGACTCTAAAATTAACTAACAGGAAGTGAAAGATGCTTAATATATGTCGATGAAGTAGGCAGTTTGATTCTGTTATTCAGACTTAATCTAGAAAATGAATCATTAGTAAAGGAGGAAAGACTTGTAAATGTGAACTCATTCTACTTTTTTCCACTCTAGCAACTCAAGCTTTTATTCCAAAGTGTTAAACCTGTGATAAAATCTGAAAATGGTTCCCCAAATTCTGTTTCACATTTTGTCTAATTCAATAGCAAATTTTTTCCTTTCAAACTTTACTCTGCCATCACTAAATATCATCATATATGTCAAATAAGGAAGTTTATTTCAAATCAATACCAATGTGACTATTGCTTGACTGAAAATTACATTTATTCTCAGGTTTCTGAATAGTCTCTGAGTTTCAGATGTTTCATATGTTGAAAAATTGTGTTCATTTTTCAAATATGCTGCTTAAATTGCATCACCCCATTGGGTGGAAATGCATGTTCACTACAGGTTCAGCCCTCATTGCAAACTTTATCACCAAGAAATTTGAAGCTCTTGGTCATTGTCTCTTAAGCTCATATGCAACTGCTAATTTGGATTCTGAGTGACATGTGTCTTTCTGGAAAATAACACAGGGATAAGGAAAATAAATAAGTAAATCAAGTATTTTTTCATATTGTCATGTTCTTTCTCAAGAGTGTAGATATTTAAATATTATCAAGTTAAATCACCTTTGTCTTCATACAGATTTAGATGTGGTAAAGGGTGGTTTCTCCATGTAGTGACTATGCATTTCTACATATTCCCCAAAATATTCAATTTGAGGGAATTCTGTATGGTCAGTAACTTTTTTGTTTTTCCATTTATGAAGTGTTTCAGGGGCTGCTACATGATAACATTTATTTTTAATCAAACTTTCAGTTTGGAATAAGTATAGAAACATATTACTACCTTAACCTTAATAAATATTTACAGTAACATGAGGAATTTTTTTTATATACAAAAATCAGCATATGAGAAAATTCAGAACTTTCTTTTTAGGGCCTGTTACCATAATATAAAGTCAACTGTTTTCTAAAAAATAAGGTGTTATGTGTTGGAAAGTAGAAACATTCAGAGAGAAAATTATATTTCTTGTGCTGTTAAACAGTAACTCTAACCTCATATAGATTATAGTCAACTTCAGACCCTACCAGTTCAAATTATGTCCTGGATTTCATTAAAATTAGATCTTTGGTCACCCTGCTTCCCATAAATCTATTAAACTCTGCCGACACTTGCTGTGTGACTAGGAATGAGTGACTCTTCACCCCGAGTCACAAGGCAAGGATTTTGCTATGCTTGCAAAAAAACTCACCAATTTTTTTTTTTCCTTCAGACAAGATGCTCCACTCAGAAAGGTCAGGAAATCTTTTAAAGGCAGGAATTTATGATTGCTCTTTATTATGCATCATCCACTTCATTTTAAAGGGTTTTACTTTGATAATTATTAATGAAGTTTAGTAGCATCATAGGCAAGTAGTGCTGGAAATTATAGATGTTGATATAATGAAATCAAAACCTACCTTTAAACAGAAAAGACACTGAAATTGTTGTCATGGAATGTTTTGCTATCTAACTATGTTAATACCACATGAAAACTGATATAATCTTATAAAATATTTAATGAAGAATTTAATTTTCAAAATATATTTATTTAATACCTATCACTTGGTGCAAATACAGCTTCCTTTAGTTAAAATAAGTCTTCATTAATTCTGATCTGTTTTTAGAAATGATTTAGGAAAGTATGTCTGCAAGAAATGTTTAAATATTTCTCTGACAATTAGAATATTATATAATTCTTTATGACAGTAGAACTCTCTAAAATTTCTCAAAAATTAATGTTTTGTATGAGTCAAAATTTTTTATTTTCTATGGATCAGGAAATTAATGTGATAACTTTAAAAGATAATGCCATAGTACCACAATAGGAAAGTGACAGGTGGAGTATTTACACATGAAACTGATCACTTTTCTGGTGAAATAACTTACAAGATAAATCCACATGCAAGGTATATCTAGATTCACAAAGCAAAGGCTGCAAATTATATTTTATCCGTCTCAGTCAGAAAATGATCACTCAACTGTACAGTAAAGATTAAGGAATCCTATGTAATTAGTCCTAGGAGACTAGGTTGTTCTGCAGTAACAGATAGCCCCAAAGTTCACAAGTTTAAAAGAATAAAATTTTTTTCTTCAAAGGAATTCAGCTACATGTTTGATCACTTCATGGAAGCCCTGCCCTCTAGGTAATGTCACAGCATTTTACTGCCGGAGGAGCATCTGTTTCTCTTCAATCAAAGAAAGAAGATGCTTATAGAATTTACTGATTTATCAGGCACAGCAATTAAATTCTTCATCTAGCAACTATTTTTGTCATTTATAACACTGTATATTGAGATGAGTCATAACCCTGCTTACCCTCAAAAGAGGTACAGAGAGTCTATTTCTGCCCAGGCAAGACAAAGAATACTGACTACTGGTCTTATATAGTTAGTTCAGTCTTATCATGTATCTGTGACACATCTGACTGTATCTATATGAATAGATGTTTGATACTAAATATGTTAATGAGCAGCAGAATGCCTCAGTTATTAGAAATATAAACTAACATATTTAAAGTATTGAATATCATTCCATCAACTTCTAAGTGGTCCAGGAAAAATTGTTGATACTATACTTTTTATTTTACTGTAATTGTGAAATTTGTTTAAAACTAAAATTAATACTAGTGATAATAATGGAATATAAAGAACTTCTTCTTTTTTTTTAGGTTTTTTGAGACAGGGTCTCACTTTGTGGTTCAGGCTGGCCCCGAGCTCAGCCTCAAACTCACATCACAATCCTCCTGCCTCTGCCTCCCGAGTGCTGGGATTACAGGCGTGAGCCACCACGCCCGGCACTGTGGTATGTGGTACTGGTTGCTGCTGGGTGTGAGTCTCCACATCCAGTATAGTATGTGGTTACTGGGGAATCGAACTCAGGTCCTTGCGCCTGCAAGACAGGCGCTGGAACCACTGAGCTAACTCCCCGGCCCTAAAGAACTTCTTATACAATTATTTTCCAACAAAATTGAATAACTTTATCCAATATCAGCAATACACAAAACAGTCTTAAAATGATTTTCCTGTAATATCATTTGTAAAGTAAATCACATATGAAACCAACTAGAGGTAAATTATATATTAATATATTGCAGAAGATGAGTATTTTTTTCTTGAAAAAAACATTTGTGTTTGTATATATTGTGTGTGTATGTTACTACTTCTGGTTAAATAAGATTGATAATTTACTTTTCAGTAGTCTTCTTTATAGTATATAAACCAAACTGTAGAATTATTTTAAAGTTATTTAAAAGTTATTTTAAATTATTTAATAAATAATTTAAAATTAATAATAATTTATAAAATTATAATAATAATTTTATAAAATTTAATAATAATAATAATTTTAAATTTAAAATTTTAAATTATTAAGTTAATTTAAATTATTTTAAAGTTATGCTGGGGAACTCTAAAAGAAAAATAGCTTTCTATTAACTAAGTCTCATCTGTATTTAAAACAGATGGTATTATGCTGAGTACAAACAAATAATTAAAATTTATGTCAGATATTAGGTTGGCCAATTTTTTGAATGCATGTACATCTCTTCAATAAACCACATTTTAAAAGAAAAGTATTTATGAAATGTTTTTCATTGGACATAGTAACAAACTGTTATTTCTCATTGAGTAGTTAATTATCCTTATAGAACAAAGATGACAGACTACTTACTTTTTTAAAAAAAATTATTTGTATTGGTACATTATGAATGATAGTTGTATTCAACATTAAGAGTTTGTACCAGAATATGACATGACTTGATTCTCATTTTTTCCCTTTTCCCCCGACCCTGTATCCCCCCCACCCCCTATATACACAATCTTTGTTTTCTTTTATCTTTATTATTACTACATTCATTTTCCCCTCATTATTTATCCCTACACTCTTTCCTTTTAAATATTTTCTATTTTGCAATATCAACTATACATACCACAACTCATTTACAACTTGATATTCTCATATCAGAGAAAAGATATTATATTTACACATCTGTGACCTATTTGTTTCGCTTATGAGGATATCCTCAAGGTACATCCATTTGCGTGTGAATGACTCAGTCTTATCATTTTTAGTGGCAGAGTAACAGTCCATACTATAAAAGAACCACATCTTCTTTATCCAGTCTCCAGTTGATGGACATTTGGGTTGTTTCCAAGACTCAGCAATCACAAACTGAGCTGCTATGAGCATGGGTGCACATATGTCTCTGTGAAATGACTCTTAATTCTTTTGTGTATTTGCCTATTAGAGTGATGGCCAGGTCAAATGGGACCTCCAATCCTAGTTTTTTGAGTAATCTCCACACTGATCTCCACAGAGGTTGTACGAGTCTACATTCCCACCAGCAGTGGAGAAGGGTTCCCTTTTCTCCACAGCTTTGCCAACATTTGTTGCTTGCCAACTTTGACATGGCATCCATTCTTTGTGGAGTCAGATGAAATCTCAATGCTGTATTCATTTGCATCTCTCGAATGACTAATGATGTTGAACATTTCTTCATATACTTCTTAGCTGCTCTTACTTCTTCCTCTGAAAAGTAATATTGTTTTCCAACCCTTTACTTTCAGTCCATGGGTTTCTTTCTGAATTAGGTGTGTTTCTTGTATGCAGCAGACTATAGGATCTTGCTTCTTGATTCACTCTGGCAGTCTGTACCTCTTAATTGGTGCGCTGAGTCTATTGACATTAATGGTTATGACTGATACAGGCAAATTTAGTGCTGCCATGTTTTCCTGTTCTTGGTTCTGTTATTCTACTTTTGTTCTTTTCCCACCAGTTTCTTGTTTGGTCCCATGGACTGACTCAGTTAGGTCTCATGGATTTGTAACTTTCCTTATTTTTTCCAAGATATTCTTGAGAACGTTTTGGAGCATAGGTTTCATATATGTGAAGTTTTTCAGGTGTTCTTTATCATGGAAGTATCTTATTTCCCCGTCAATTTTGAAGGATAGTTTTGCAGGATACATCAGTCTGGGTTGGAAGTTGTTTTCCTTTAGGGCTTGAAACACTTCACTCCAGGTTCTTCTTGCATTGAATGTTTGAGTTGAAAAGTCTGCTGTGATCCTGACAGGCTTTCTTTTATATGTAATTGTTTTCTCTTCTCTGGCTCCTTTCAGTAGTTCATTCTTTTTTTGGATATCTGGAAATTTTATAATTAGATGGCTAGGTGTAGATTTTTTCATGTCATGGGCATGTAGAGTTCTGTATGCTTCATATATTTGTATGTCCAATTCTTTTCCTTTTCCTGTGAAGTTTTCTGTCATTATCTCTGTGAATAGTTTTTTTAACGTCTTTTGCATTGTTTCCTGCTTCCTCAGTGACTCCAATCAATCTTATGTTATTGTTCTTTGAATCATCTAGGAGTTGTTGGATTGATTTCTCATTCTCCCTTGCCATTTTCCATAAATTATGCCTTTCCTGTTCATTGGCTGAGATCCTGTCTTCTAGGTCTGAAATTCGGTCTTCTGCCATATTCATTATATTGCATAACTTTCACTTTCTTTCTTAATTTCCTGGACCTCTGCTTGTAGGTGTTTAAAAGGTACCATTGCTTTTGCTATCTTGGATTCTATCAAGTCCTTGATTTTCTCTTTAGCTTTATTAATCATAGTGTTAACTGTATCCAATATCTCTGCTTTCATCTCAGAGATTAGTTCTGATTTCCATTTTACTAGATCTGCTTCAGTTACCATTTATGAGAACCCTGGAGACTGACCTTCAAACTTCTCTATTTTCCTTCCCTCTGAGTTACCTTGGGGTGAGGATCTTTGCATCTCAGACTTTGAATGTTTCCTCATCTCTGAGTTTTTGTCATTACTGTTATTTTTGGCTTTGTACCTGCCCTGTTTTCTGGCGATGTTTGTTGCAAGTCTCTTTCCTCCTAATATTTAAGACCCTTAAAATATCAGTGTTTCCTGGGTTGTTCTTCTACAGTCAGTACAGAGTCCCTGTTTGTGCTTATGCAGTTGAGGTGAAGAAAGGCTCCAGCCCCTGCTTGGCTGCGATGTTGCTGGCTGAGGTTCCCACAACAACTCCCATTCCTACATCGAGTCCCTGGGCACACATCTGGAGTGGGCCTGGAGGCCAGCAGGCTCCGGTTCTGGCGCAGCTAAGATGGCACTGGCTGCGAATTCTCTGGCTCTGCCCGCTGTTTTACTGAGTCCCTGGGCAAGCTTCTGGTGTGGGCCTGGAGGCTGGCAGACTCCGGACCCGGCACGGCTAAGATAGTGCTGGCGGCGGCTTACCAGACTACTTACTTTTGCAAAGTTCAGAATGACCTGACCTAACTTTATCAAATAAGGCTCCCTTCACACCTGCAGAAAATAGATGCAGATTGCAATAGGATTATTCTATATTTTCTCAAATAATTGATAGTATTAAAATCACACTTTATAATGCAAAGCATAGAGGAAAATAATATTTCTATTTAATTTGTTATTTTGTACAGTTAATCCTAAAACACAGGGAATACTAGTATTTGCTAGAGGAATTCAAGGAAACCTGCATACACAATATGAATGCAGACATGCACTATTTTACTTTCTAATACTAGCACTTCTCCATCCTTCTATTGACTTTGAAAAGAAAATTATGCTTCAGTCTGTCCCTAGTGATCACCACACAAAATCTATCTGGACTCCACAATGGGAGATCTTTAACCTCTTTTCATAGGAAAAGGGAGAAGCAGGGTTTGCCATGCCACCGCAGACCCTCCTGAGTATCAGGCCAATACTCTGCATGAGCCAGTTCCCCTAAAGCTTGTCCTTTCACAATGCTGCTCCCCCAGCAGTGGCTGCTATCAGCAGAGCTAGGGCATGGACAGGTTTAGAAGCACCACATACCCTCTTCATAGTATATGGCCGTTGGTACCAATCGCTTTCCCTTGGGAACCTCACCTGCAATGGAACTAAACTGGTATTGCCAACTGTCAAAGTCACACTTGTCTGCATGCCTGTGTTCTTATTTAGTTTTTCTTCTACTTGAATAAAATTCTCCTTCTTTCTCCACTTTCTCAGAACTCTGATTTGCAAAACTGTACCCTTTCAAAACTCATCTCAATGACATTTTTCAGTCTCCAAAACATAATAGAATCTTATTCTTCTGAACCCTGATTACCCTAAATAGTTTTCTTAACATAATTATTACATTTCATGTAGGATAATACTCATTTTTTTTTTTTGAGACAGGGTCTCGCTTTGTGGTTCAGGCTGGCTCTGAGCTCAGCCTCCAAGTCACATCACAGCAATCCTCCTGCCTCTGCCTCCCAAGTGCTGGGATTACAGGCATGAGCCACCATGCTCGGCACTGTGGTATGTGGTACTAGTTGCTGCTGGGCGTGAGTTTCCACACCCAGTATGGTATGTGGTTACCAGGGATTGAACCCAGGTCCTTGCGCTTGCAAGACAGGCACCGGAACCACTGAGCTAACTCCCTGGCCCTGGATAATACTCATTTTTATGCTATTACAACCAGTAATCATTTCTCTGCATATAGGATCTTGAAAGTAGCAGGCTTCCTAACCCTGGTTTCCCTTGAAGTATCCTGCGTGAATTGCACACACAGTATATGTATGTATATATATATATATATATATATATATATATATATATATATATATATATATAAATTGTTTTCTAGAGGATCCTTTATCTCTCATATGAATTGCACGAATATAAATGCTAGAATGAAAAACTCCATAGTTTGTATGGAATGCAATCTAAGAAAGCTTATATGAAATTGTGGAAAGGGAAAAAGTCATTTTTACATTTATAAAAGACAAATTTCACATGGTAGTTGGTATTTTTATATGAACATTAAGGTTTATTTATGTAGCAGAAATACAACTAAGTCTCATAAATTCCTTCCTTGTGATGAAATGGTAGAAAATAAAAATAGTGATAATAGCATGAAACATATATTTTTATATGTAAGAAGATTCTAGAAATGTGCTTATTACTAATTTTGAATGGGTCATATTTTATAATTCATCCAGTACTCTGAAAATACTCTCAGATGTGTGGAATTAGATCTTACAATAAAAACAGTTAATATTAAATATCACGTTTATTAGTTTTTCTACCAAGCTGTTACTGGCCAAATAGCATGATGGTCCTTCGGTGACTGATAACTACAAACCAGGCTTCCAGAGTCACCGTACTGTTGTTCTAATTAAGACCACATCAGGGCTCATCTGTGTAAGGGTCCTTCCATCAGATAAAAACTGCTGATGTTGTTTTATTGTGGATTGGAGCGAGAAAATAAACAGCTTTTCTGTCTATAAACTTACCAGCTATCTCATAGTTCCTAAACACATTAAGCTGATGTTGTAAAAGGTTTATTTTTTTAATCATTTTTTTGCAAAGCCAGTCAATTCCAATATCAAAAACACTTCAGAGCTTTAAAATAACAGTTTAAATTCTATGCTTCCTCTCACAGTGAAAAGAGTATTAATAAAGAAATGTTTGGCAAGTGAATAATTTTAGGATTAAATATAAAGGAATTTATAAAGTGATTGTGTATGTGTATGGATAAAAGTGATAATTAGCATGTGTTTATCAGAGAGTTAAGAGTGAATAAAGCCAGTGCCCCAGGGAATGTGTAATAGGAATGCTCATTTTCTTCTCCCCAATTCAATTAGTGTATTTTAAGATTCAATTCTATTCAAATCCTAAACTTCTTTTCAGGGTCACAGAACAGAGTGATGGAAGACAAGATATGAATTGTGACAGATATTTTCACCTTGATGAAGGAGGGAACATTAAAAAAGTGCTGTTTGATGCAGGTTATTCTGATGTTGAGACCACATATGGCACTACATATGGGATTCTAAATTGCTATTAAGTTCCCCCATAAACTACCTGCTGATTTATTTGCTGGATAGAGACACATCCTTAAACGTAAGGGAAGTTAATGCCTGAAGATCAGCTTAGGGTGTGGCCACTGGAATCATATTATAAATAATGTAAACTACAAATTCCTCCTAATTCTACTTTTAGCAACATATTTTTTTTATTTTCATAACTGACATCAGAAATACCATAATGGTGAAAAATAGAGCTCTCCAAATTATTCATTATTATAGTTGCTGTCACACCATTTAGATGGCTTGGGCTTAGTCGTTAATATGTTTGAAACATGGCAGCTCTGAATAAAATACGAAGTCCGATCTCTGAAGCATCTATAGGGGTAGGAGTACATAATAAAAAGGTCTCACAGTTTTGTATGATTAAAGGATGTATATGTCTCACCCATATATTTATGGAATTATTGCAGTTTATACTTACACGTTTTGAAATTACCATAGTCATAAAACACTAGTGAAAGTTATCATTGCTTGTCTTTGTGGACATCACTGTTTTTCTGGTGGAACTGGAAGTTTCATTTGCTGCTTCCCAAAACAGACAAGCATTAAAAAAAACCATTGACTATCTGAGGAAGGGAGATAAATCTTAGTTTTTTGCAGAGAACTTCCATAAACAGATGAAACCAAACCTGGAGAAGAGAGTCAATGTCCTGGAAGAAAATTCCAGAGACAACTAGAGAGCTCTCTATAAGAGATCCAATATAGGCAACACTTTTGATAAATGATCAAAATGACAAAATATTTGTGTAGGAGAGCAGACTCCCATTAGTGTAAATTTAGAAAGAACTCAATATATGTGGAGGGCAGAGAATTTGGGGGACAGGGACATGGGAAAAATGAGAATTAACTCATGACATTACTGGTACAACTTCTTCATTCAATTGTGATCATGGTGTGTATAAAATATACCAGAAAATAAATTTTAAAAAGGACTCTAAAGGTTTGAATTCTTAATGTGAGTTCTTTGAATACTTTTCATTTTAATATATGAAAAAGTGTGATGTAAATAAACTATGCGATTGTTACAAAAAATTATTTTAATCTCATACAATAAAAATTAGAGTTGATAAATCACTGCATCATATTTTAATTTGCATCCATTACTGCTTTGGGAGGATACATAAATGATTGTGTGTTGCACAACCACTGATGTCTCAGATTGAAAGAATTTATCATGACAGGAAGACTTTTCTGTTCATACTCTGGAAGATCATGTAGCATCCTTCAATTTTAATATCCCTCTTCCTAGTCATCCTTAAAACTAACACACTAAAATTAATAGTATTTCAAAACATATAATTAAGACTTTTAATTTGGAGGATGACATTTGAAAATTCACTCAAGAATCTTCATCCACGGAGGCTCAACATGCCAGTTTCTTCTAGTTGGCAGTCATTTGGACATTATTGTACCTCAAGTTCAACTTCTCTGGAGAATAATAGTCTGTTTCTTTAAGGTCCTCCATAGTCCTCAGAATCAGGTATCACGTGCACCACATTTCATGTTTTAAGCTAAATCATGCTAAACTGTGGTAAGTTTGAACAGCAATGTGTTTCCTAGCAGAGCGCTAGCGACACGCTATGTGACAAAAACCACCAGGTATCTTAGTTGTTAGCCATGTTATTTCCAAGGAATAGCGAGAGAGGTAAGGTTCCTGTTGGTTCTCAAGTATGCTTCTCATTGTCCATTTTCACAGGCGGAATTCACTGTCCAAACAGCAGTGCTTTGCAAGAGACACGCAGCTGCAATGAACATCCTTGTACAGTGTACCACTGGCAAACTGGCCCCTGGGGCCAGTGCATTGAGGACACCTCAGTGTCATCCTTCAACACGACCACAGCTTGGAACAGGGAGGCCTCATGTTCTGTTGGCATGCAGACAAGAAAAGTCATCTGTGTGCGAGTCAATGTGGGCCAAGTGGGACCCAAAAAGTAAGAACCTTACAGTGATGACAGTAACTCCTGTGTTCAGCCATTCAGAAGAGTGACTCAGGCTCCACTTGCTTTATTAGACAGAGCTTTTTGATGCTTGTCATACCTGTCCTCAAGAGAAATATTTGTTTATTTGGAATGTCAGCTGCTGATAAAGCTGTAACAGCTTCACTGTCTTTTACCTGGTGTCCATAAATTCTACAGAAATCTTTCTATCTGGTGCCTACTTTCTGTTTTATAATAGCACTTCCTGCTTTTATTAAACTGGCAAAGCAATGAAAGATGTGCTTGCTCTAGGCCTGCCTGATCAATAATGACAATATACAGAGTCCTGGTGATGTAAGTCATCCATGACCCCTTATAATCCTGTAGGCTCTCGAGGCTGCCAGTCCACTTTAATTGGGTAGTATCCTCATGTGATCTGCCTTTCATTTCCCCTAGAAGATACTTTATCAAAAACACTGTGGCCAAACTTATTATATCTTTCAGTGGTTAAATGAATAAGGCATTTACTTCCAAGAGATAGCCTTGGGATAAGATGATTGTCGTGATAACTAGAAAAACTATCAGTTTCTCAGAGTGATTACAAATACTGTAATATCAAGGCAAATGATGTGCTCGGGGGTGATGACAAAGAATCAGAGAGTTAGGATATTACCTGTACTTTGTGATAACATAAACAAAGATGAATAACAGGACCACTGAAGTAGTCAATTCTGAGAAATATTAATAAATGAAATCTGAAAGCTATCCTTTTGCAGGATGGAAGCCTACTTCCTTGTGGCTTTAAAATTTAAACACCATAAATTCTGAAAAAGTCAGATCATTTTAATCATGTGGTATGTGAAAGCAAAACTGATCAGTTTTTCATAGATAAAAATGTCTCCTCATATTTTCCCAATAACCAACCAAAGAATCAGTTATTGTATTTTGTATTGTAATGTTTTTAAGCACACTACATAATTAATTCTGACTTTAAATTTCAAAATTTCTTGAAAGAATTTAATGATAAAGATTACCAATGTAATAACTCAATGAATGTTGTTATTCTTTTTTCATGAAAATTTAAGATACTTCTTAGTGTACCTAGAATATGGAAATAAGCTTATTAATTGAAAATACTAGGGGTGATACATAAGAATATCATTGTGAGTTGATTTTATCTGGACAGAGCTCAGATCACAGCCCCATACTTTGTTTATATCATATGAAACTTAAAAACATATTTAAAAATATATACCAAAATATTTTAATAAATTAAGAACCCACTCCACATGTTCAATAGGTAGCCACAAACCAATATTTTAATGAAGATTATTCTAAGTTTGTGATGAACCTGACTCAGGAGATTATTGGGTAGTGTATTAAAATCCAATGAGGGTAACAGCAGGAGTAGAAGTTGCAAGTTAATATTCCCTTCAGAAATGTAGGACCAATGTCTCATGTTGTAGGATGAAGGTTATTATACTGTTCTACAAAGGTACTCATTCTGTCCCTATTGTACAGTTAACCTATCAAAAGTTGCCATTGAATATTTTTGCTGTCTGATAGATGTATGTACATACAGGCCTGCATGACAGAGAGAGTGTTGGCTTAATATCACTAAACCAGTCAATAGAAGAGTGTCCTGAGTCCTGTGCCTGAACACCACAGTAATCCATTTGAACTTCTTTTTGCCTTTGCAGCCCATATTCAATGACCTGGGTGCACCTATCGATTAGTGAAATCAAGTGCATTTACTTTGCCCCTAAAATTTTGGAAATTTAAGCAAGCATTGTGAGTTCAGAAGAAAATGTCAGTGCCCTTTTCTCTAAATTCTAGATTAAATTCAATGAATGCTTTTCAATACTGGCTATTTCAAACAGAAATGCAAATAGAAAACTTGTTTTAAACTCTTCTTAATAAAATAGTTTACCATGCAATGGTAAAATCAATGTTATTGATCTTATCTATCCTCCCAAGTAACAAACTTCAACTCCTATCACATCTGCTTAATTTGACCTTGAATAAGATTTGCAGGGAAAATCAATTCCTTGATTTAAATCACAAACACTAAATACAAACAGTACAGAGGAAAAAAGAGCATGTTGACTGAACCAATTGTCTCACCAAAGGAAGTCTGAATTTATTTTATTGAATGTAGTCTAGGCTGTGTGATTTATCTTTGTGTGTTCATTTAATGACTTTGTTGTTAGTAATTTTGTTCTCCACAGTTACCAAGTATCTTGCTGTGGCTATTTCTAAACTAAAGCAGAATATTTGAAGGTTGTTAATGATAACACTGTAAATTTCATTGATTTATTCAGGGCTGATATATGAAGGGCACACTGAGTAATGCCCCCCCCGTCATTACTGTTATAAAATTGTCTTATTGAAAAGGTGTTCTTTCAATAATAATTACTGACCAATCATTCCACACTCCCAAAAGAACTAAATGGATTATATGTGAAATTTTACTGCACAATGATCTCCTTTCAAAAATCAACATAATTTATATTTCTACTGATTTACAATTTAAATTACAGCAATTTACTAGCTTTTTTGATTCACATGTTAATTTCTTTATTGCTCATAACTTTGAATAGTCACAGTGATTAGGAAAAACCAAGAATATCTTCAATATAAACCAAGATGATTATGTTGTATCAAAATGTTGAGTCCTATATCTTTTAAAACCTACCACCAAATAAACTTAAGTGTTTTAAAGAGACATGAGCAATTAAATAGAACTTCATATTTATATATGAGAAAAGGAATGTAAATAGTTAAATACAAGATACACCAAGATGTTGTACAGATATTATGAGAAATATATAAATGGTTTTGATTTGTTTCACTCATAGATCAGTTCTGTAGACTCAATTAACTTATTTGATAAAAAGTGATTTATTTTGGTCTGCAAAAAAATGTAGCTTCTCCCATGTAGCCCACAATATTTTTAAATCCTTTTAACTGATTTGCCAATTTATTATTGATTGAACATTTTTATTTTATTTATATTTGTTCCTTTCTGCTTCAAAAAAGATAATATACATTACAAAAATGTTTTAAATACTATAGTTATAACTAGAAAAAATGGAAATGAAAAAATAGTAAACAAAACCAGGATAAACCCCAAATTACTTAGTATAAGGATTTATGCATTTTTACTGTATTATGATTTATTGTGAAGAACACAGCTGCTGATATATTATTGTTTTTTGAATACGTGCTGTGTAAAGAACATACTCCACTATACACTTATTTTATGCCAAGCATTTTATAAGAGTGTGAAATAACATGTAGACTTCAGTAAGCAAAAGGCTGTTTAGTTGTACAAAAATCTAGAATTGGATCCTTCAATTGGTGATTTGAATATCACAGAATTTCTTCTCAAGTATAGCAGAATATATGTATTGACTAGTGGAGACATTAAAAGTCAGGAGAGTAAGGTTGAATTTTGTTCTAAATAGCATAATTGCTATGATCATATCTCCACATTCTAGCTTAAGAAGTCTATTGAATACAGTGTGAAAGAACAAATTTGTGTATATACTAGTTGGCAAAAGCAGAAATGCTCTTGGAAGGTAAATGCAGTTCGGTGACTGTTTTGCAATTTTAGCAATGGAAATCCTAATGTTATCTGTTTTTTTTTTATTTTACTGGAGAAGCCAAATAGTTTCCTTTTTCTTTTTCTAGATGTCCTGAAAGTCTCCGGCCTGAGACAGTGCGGCCATGCCTGCTGCCTTGTCGGAAAGACTGTGTTGTGACTCCCTTCAGTGACTGGACACCGTGCCCCTCTTCATGTACAGAAGGTATGTGTCATGAAGTTCTGAAAGCTCTTAACTCAAATACTCACAGATTAGACTTCAGAACTCTGCCCAAGCAATATTTTTGAGTCCACACAGAAGAAGTACCTAATTCTGAACTGACAACAATACCATAAAATGGGTTTCCTTGAAAAAATACTATTGTTTTAAAATAACAGGAAGATATGTTTTTATGCCAAAAGTTGGTTTGAAATTGTATTACATTAATCAGAGTGAAAGCATACCATATCTTAGTGTGTGAATAATTTTTACATTGTTACTATATATATATATTAGTCATCCGTGTTCTAAAACAATATACAGTGATGTTATCGGTACACATGGTTTGCAACAGCCTCACTGACAGAAGTAGCATGCTACTAGATGAGCTACTCTCAATTGTGCAGCCCCAAAATGGAAATAAAGGTAAGAGAAAAGTGGCCAAGTTGTTTCTCTGCCAATCCAATGTACCACGAGATTCTACAAGATGAGTAATTACCACCATTTTGACTTAGTTTTGTTTTTATGACTTACCAAGACCCTATAATAACACTCTAGAAAGGCTGGATAATTCTTTCCTTACCCTCTAGGACAGGGTCTCTTCCGGTTGCTTAGGAGAAAGGTATCAACACCCTCCAGGTGGCTTATTAATAACGGAGCAACTTTTCTCTCAGTGCCATATCTGAATCTGTTTCTTATGTTATTCTCACAACAAATGGATGTAATTTTTTTCTACTCCCTTATGCTTCTTGACTTTTGCTATAAAGATTGAGTTAAGAACCAACTTTTAGTTTAACAAATAACTACTTTAATTTTAAAAATTTAAGTACTTTAGATAGTATAAATTTAATAAAAGATAATTTTACAGAATACTTAACATTTTACATAGTTGAAATATAAGTTCCATTTTAGGTTTTTTTCTGATTGAGTGCCCTTGAAATATCAAATAAAATTAAATTATAAACTATGCAAGAATATCTGCTTTTTTAAATAAAAAGCCTTTTAAGGATCTCCCTAGCTGGGAAAAAAGAAGAATTACAACCATTAGCTTTAAAATGTTAATGGCATAAAATACTAATAGACAATGTCAATGCAGACTTTTTTCTCAGAAGTTTTTATTTTATTCCTTTATTTTCTTGTAGAGCTAAAGAACATAGATCACTCTGCTAATTTACATTCAGCAATAGCATTATACCTTCAGTTATTATTTCTGTAGCAATTGTTGGTTATTCATAATTCCACTAAAAATGCCATCCAAAATGGAATAAATATGCTTGAAAATATTATTCTTTAAGTTTTATGCTTTCTATTTCAGGGAATTCTAGTAAGATGAGAAGTAAA